>JARVZY010002559.1:0-20000 GCA_030686995.1 Artemisia argyi
TATGCCGTAAGAAACCAATGAAAGATCATCAAACACTTTACTATCGGAGTAATGTTTTTGGTTGCTATAGCCATATGTGGGTTTGGTATTAACGTTTTAGTCACGACTTCAGATTGTTGTATAAACACATTTCTAGCATTGTTTTATAAACACATTTCCAGCGGTTGACGAATGGCATATCTACAGTAACAATAATTTATGAAGTTGTGTTGTGCCTAATGCAGCTTGATGAAAGCGACAAAGATGTATATGGTTGAGTTCTGTTTAAGACTTTACTTTCAAAAAATTAACGTGTTCCAATGTGCTGAAAATGAATACTATAAATCATAGTTGTTAAGATCACGGTGATCTTATGAAGTTATGATTTTACTAAACAAAAAACGAGTCGATCCTCTAAAATATGAATCTCATTCGATCATACTTCTCTCAAATTATTTAAACAAAGAAACTATAAGCGTATATATTTTGTTAAAGTAGAATAATAAAAAAAGCATGAGCAACCATAAGTGTCATATAATCGTAAAATATATAAACTAAATAATTCATCGCAGTGAATCACCGATTAGATACATTAGTATTCTAAACCCATGCGAGTTTCATTTTCATTATGTTATAACCTTTTGAACTCTTCTTTATTCATAAATTTGTTATATTATCCGTTTTCAATACGAATTACTAGACTCATAAGACATTTGAACATTAAAGTATGATATTTCGATCTCGACCCGATCTTATGATTCTGATCTTGCAAAAATAAAAATAAAAATTCATAGTCTATCTTAAGAGCCTTCGTATAAACCATTAAGGTACATTATCTTTTTCAAAATAATGTTAGTATTATCTATTCCAAGATAAAATATTTGAAACATCTAACATGTGATTATGTTTAATATGTTTTGGTTGTTAAGATCTCTTATGGGTTGTATGGATAACAACTACTTCTTCTACATGATAGAAATCATAGAATAGGATTAGTTGAAATATAATTGTGTAAAACTCGGATAAGTATAATTTTCATTAAACGTCACTTGATTATTATACGAAATTTGCTATAAAAATGCAAATGATAATTTGCTATATCATTGGATAATCTCGGAAATTGTTACAAACTCAGTATAAAACTCGGTTATATTCGAAAAAAATTATACAAAACTATAATTTCAGAACAACAAAAATTACGACTAGCTATGAGTCATGCAGCCACTACTCTTCCCGTCACAAATCCAATAATAACAGCCGTAGCTAAACCGCGTAACAAACTCACTCTTATTCCATTAATCTTTATCATATACTTTGAAGTCGCGGGTGGTCCTTATGGAGAAGAGCCCGTTGTCAAAGCCGCAGGCCCATTTTTCGGGATTCTTGGCTTTATGATATTTCCGTTAATATGGTGTCTTCCTGAGGCGCTCGTCACAGCAGAACTCTCGACATCGTTGCCTGGTAATGGTGGTTATATCATATGGACACATAAAGCATTCGGACCTTTCTGGGGATCCTTAATGGGTTCATGGAAATTTCTTACGAGTGTGATTAATCTTGCTGCCTTTCCTATTCTCTGTGTTAACTATTTAGAAAATTTGTTTCCAGTTTTTAGTTCGGGTTTACCTAGGATTTTAGCTATACTGATCTCCCATGTGGTACTCGCGTTTATTAATTTTACTGGATTAAATATTGTGGGGTTTGCCGCTATTGCTTTAGGTGTTGTGTCGTTACTCCCGTTTGGTATAATGTCTGCTATGGCAATCCCGCATGTAAAGCCGCATAGATGGTTAAATATGGGACAAAAGGGCATTGAAAAAGATTGGAATTTGTATCTAAATACCCTCTTTTGGAATTTAAATTTTTGGGACACTGTTAGTACAATGGCAGGTGAAGTAGAAAAACCTAAGAAAACGTTTCCCAGGGCATTATTATGTGCGGTGTTGATGACTTGTATTTGCTACATTGTCCCTCTTCTAGCAATTACAGGTGCAATTGAGCTTGATCAAACCCAATGGGATTCAGGTTATATGGCAGTAGCAGCTCAGATGATTGGGGGTGAATGGTTAAAGATTTTTCTCAACATCGGGTCCGTTCTTTCATCTATAGGTTTATACTTAGCGTTATTAAGTAGTTGTGCTTTTCAGATTTTGGGCATGGCAGAACATGGGTGTTTACCTAGGTTTTTCGAGCTACGAGCAAAAAGATTTGATACCCCATGGGTCGGGATATTGGTAACGGTGTTGTTTACTATGAGTTTTTCGTTTATGCAGTTCACAAATATTATATCGTCTGCAAACTTTTTATATAGTCTAAGTATGTTATTAGAGTTTGCTGCTTTTATATGGTTGCGAGTGAAGTTTCCTAATTTGAGAAGGCCGTATCGGATCCCACTCGGTGTGAAGTCGCTCGTGGTCATGGCCTTGGTACCATCGGCGTTTTTGATATTGATTATGGTTATTGCAAAGAAGACAGTTCTGTTGGTTAGCGGATCGATGACCATTGGTGCTATCGGGTGGTATTTTTTGATGGAGTTTTGCAAGAAAAAGAAGTGGTTCAGTTACAAAAATGGTGATGAAATTGAAGTTGGTGAGGAAGAGGACAATCATACTTCAGAGGTTACCAAATGACATTTAAACCAGTTCCAGTCCAGCTACTTTTATTTATTTATTTATTTAAAACTGGTTTGTTGATTTAAGACAAAAGAATGACCATAGAACTTGTCTTTTACAGACTTTAGATTTATGTTTTACTTTGTTAGTTTAGGTTTTTAGTTGTTTTTCATTTCTCTTTGTATATATTTATGATAATGTTAACATTATCATTCGAATAAAAACTTTATCATTTTTTAGTTCTCTTAATACCAAAAAGGGTTATGTTGCATGCTGCAAGCTTATTCTATAATCCATTAAACTGCTCTTTTGCACCAATGTAGATCATCCCTTTCATGTAATACCTTTGATTACCTTTCTATTCACAAGTACGGGCTCCCGCATCCTCGTTTATTTATGTTTATACATTACCTTCAGTTACTGTTATCACTAAGCTTATACCTGATCTGCTTAACTATTTCACCGTGAATCTATACACAGTTATACACTAGTTTTCAATCAAAAGTGCATACCTTCATAATAAAGACTAGATAAACATTTTCAATACAGATACAAACACAATGGGAGTCACAGCACATAGCATTACAATCTGCAACCCTACAACTATAGTCACGAAAACAGATGTAACCAAAACTTTCAACAGATTAATAGGGTATGATTCAAATAAAGACCAACAACAAGAATCTACTTTAGAAACATTTATGTGAAGTAATTAAACAACTAAAAGAGTAGAAAAAACAAGCATATGGTTTATAGTCGTATCAATCAACTTTCTTCACTGGTTTCAGCAACATTCCCAAACTGCCATGGGTTGAATTCTGTTGTAGTGATGCTCACCTCTTCAACTGTGCTCGAGCTATCAGCAGCAGCTCGGTGTTCAGTATATTTCCCGTTGTACTCATAAATCTCCAAATCACCCCATGGTGTAGGTGCAATTTGGTCTGTCATGTCAAACCATTTTGGGACGAACTCTTGACCCTTGGTCTCTCGCATCTTTTTCTCAGCCCTCTGTTTCTCTTCCAAGCTGGGAAAGAAAGTAAAAAACACGTTAGATCTAAAAAACTAGTGCGAGTGTGTGTGTGTGTGTGTGAGAGAGAGAGAGAGAGCGTGAGAGAGGGAGAGGGGGCGTACATGCTCTTTTCAGAACCAGCTTTAGACAAATCACCCATCTCAAGTGCATATCTATCTGGTCGTAAGCGAGAATCTGATGGCAATAACTTCTTTGGTGCTGTTGTAAAGCTGTTTACTTTATGTGCAAAATGTGTGTACTGAAACTTGTCATCTGCAGGGGCCTCAGCAACTTTCCAAACCTTCAAAACACCACCCATTAAATTAGTTTTACTTTAATTAATTCCTAATTAAAAAAAAAAAAAAAAAAAAAAAAAAAAAAAGATTATCGTTCAATAGCTTATATGATCAGCCTAAGCATAAGCACTAGCCATCTGCAAGTTACAACCTAAACATGTTCCTTGTAACTATTGGCTAAATCAGCTAGACCATAGACGAGAAAATAAAATACCTTTTATTATTAGATTGGAAGTGCTAAGAGATGACATAAATAGAAATAAAAAACGGCAGGGAAAGTTACCTCCTTAAGTTCAGTATTGGGAAGGGGTTCTCCTTCCAAATCACAAGGCTGATAGCTCATAGACTGGTTCCATTTGCCTGTCATTAATATCTTTGGTTCTTCAGCTGAGTTGTATACATATCCATCCACTTCATAACGACCAGCACTGCACCATGTAAAAACATGCATAATGTTCAATTACGGCAGCAAACACAAAGTAGATATCATTAATATTTGATACAAAAGTATGAAGTTATTATTGAGATACATATAGAAGGCATAAATATGTGTATGAAAATGTGCACAATCAAAAAGCTGCACGAGGTAAGTGAGAGGACGCACCCAAACCAGCCACAGGGTTGGAATAACAGGACAACTTTGTCTCCTGTGGTCAAGTTGGTCAAAACCATCTCCCCTGGGGAATCAATCCATGTTCTTCCAAATATCAAATTGTTAACTTTAGTGGGAGGGGGCACTAGTTCTAGGATTACTCCATCTTTCTTTAGCTTCAAACGAGTTCTGCAACCAAAGATGGTAACACAATTAGTAACAATAATAATGTGAGGTCACACATGCAACTCCTCATGAAAACAGAAACATCTCAGTGAACTTTTTTACCAATGCATCCGAAAAAAACCGGATATCAACTTGGACCTAGTAAAGTACTAATAAACTTGATAAGATCGTCTTCTATCCCTACGAAGCCAACTAACAAGCGAGCTGAACTTCAATTGACTAAATTACCATATCAGAAACATGTTCATAAGCTATTTACAGCCTTTGGATTAAAGTGAATCCCTTAAAAAACAAATGTTATTAAAATTCATTTATAGGTGTATTCTGTAAAAAAAAAAAAAAAAAAAAAAAAAACTGAGATAAGTAAATTCAGATTTATATAATAGTGTTTGTCAACATATAGCCAGATCCAAATTGAATACTGTATTTCCCTGAGTATGTATAATATCTATAGGGCATAAGTAGTAAAATACTTATGTTCACTATGCAATGCATCTTTACAATGATTACCAGTCTAGCTTGTGACACACCCTTTTCTGTTATGATATTTACAAGTATAGTCACCACATATATAACTCTCTAATTCGCTTACCATTATCATAATCTGTTCTGGGTCATTCTAAAATATTATATGGCATACTAAAACAAACAAGCTTTGATTTGATTATCTTAATTTGAAAAAGACCATTCTCAAGTTCTCAACTTGATAGACACGAAATGAATATCCACTTCAAATCTGTTCAAAAGTGTGGATATTTAAAGTCGCTATGATAGACGCAAGCAACGGTGTAGGTATACAAATGTATGCATGAAAACAAGTAAACAAGCACTGCAGCTTTGTTGCACTATTATATTGGATCAAAATGTAAATCATCACAAAAAGATTTAAAGGTATATGAATGCATATAGGTTTTATTATCATTCATATTTAGTACAGAAACATATAGCATGCATATGTGTGTCAGCAGAAAGCTAGAAAACAAGGCCCTTAAAGGCTTAAATTCCCAAACTGGGGTGCTCGAGGGGACACTGTTTTACTGAAACTGTTGACCATGATACTATCGACAATTAGGTTCCTTCTTAGAAAAAGAAGAGAAGATTTTTAAATCAGAAACTAAGTATGCAAATGCGTTCTATGTCCTATACACCAATATGAACACACCAAGTATTGGTGTGATAAATAGAAGACTTAAGCTCAAGTACGTACTTTTCTCAGATACTTGTTATGTGAATTATGAGATGATAGAGTTAGCTGGTTTCTAGGCTTTTCTATATGTATGGACACATACGCTAATGCACCTCATATCCTCCAAGTATCACACAGTTGTATCCTTGCTACATGCTAGATAATTAATGTTCACAACACTGTTAGTTTTTATACCATGTGTCCTAAATGGATTGTAACTTGAACAATGGATTTATCATAGATTAATTTTCCACATACTGTTGCCATCTTTAGTGTAAAAGTACAACAGATGCATAAACAGATAACTGAAAGGCATGCAACCAATTGAATCCCAGAAGGTAAGAATGCAATCATCACATACAACTGAACACATGAAACCATGTTAGAGCTACTCACCTTCCAAGAGGATAGACATCAACAGAGTTACCAAGAAACTTGGTCTTCACCTTTGAAGTTATATCATATACAAAATGCTCATTTTCAGCATGTGCAGCACTTATGGGAGGGTGATGACTAACCTGTATCAATATGTATGTTTTAGTCACTTTTTAGCATTAAGCAGAAAGATAATGAAAATATAAGTGAACATAGTCGGGTCAACAGAAATAAGAAGTATAAAAGGTCTTAGAAAATTCACCTGCTCTGCAATAAATGTAATACCACAATGATTAACCATTTCATAGGTTTCACCGAGAATTGGATTGAACGGCTTCCAGGTTCGTTGCAATGCGTAATAAACGGATATAAACCAGGATGCTGTAACATAATAAACAAAGTATTAACCCCACAGGTTTCATGATTTTTCAATTGGCACACTTTTGCAAACTTTAAATGGGAAATTTTTTACTATAAGACTTGTATATACAGGGAGAGGGAATAGTAGTTTGTTTGTATGTGCACAAGAGAGAAGAAAAACCTGTATATACTAATCGCATGTGTGGATCCTCACATTCATCTGCTAGCTCTAAAAGGTGGGAATATTCCATCAACTATAAAAAGAATAATAACTTCTTACTAATAGCAAATATACAAGCAGCATATATAGTAAATATTTGTGCAGTTAGACCTCTGCCATTTTCTGCAGCATCGTCATGGGCTCAAAAATGAGTACTGGTAGAGTCACCATGGACGTGATATCAGCACCCACATATTTCTGCATGGACCTCCAGTAACTGTCACGCTCCTGCAGAAAAAGGTAAAAACTATAAATATCAACACTAAAACGTTGTTACATGAAATATTTATTTAAGGTTATTGATGGTCCAGTCAAGACAAAACATAAATGCGATATTGCAATGTAGTTCCTCAAACAATGAAATTAGATACAGCAAAGGAATATTTCATTCCTATACTAACAGGATATCACTCAAGAAACGTAATATGTGTTCAAAAGAGAAAATTGACAAGAGAAAATAGTTTAAGACTTTAATGTTGACAGCTATGAGGTGCTAATAAAAACATAATTCGGTTTTTTAAAGGTTGTCATTATTAAGTTCTGATTTGCAAAACCCCTGTCTATTAACGAATTTAGAGCAAGGTAGCACAAAGTTATGGAAAAACCAGCAACCCTACAAAATACACATAGAAGAACATATCGGAAATTATACGATCCAATCCTCATACAGAACAGATGAGCTTCCCATTACATTTAAATGATATCATATTAAACTTCAACATTATGCAAAACCAAAATGGAACTGGTACATATATGCCAGTTTAATGCACAAAAAAAGCTTCGGGATGGGGTATTTCACTATGAGCAAACACAGTAAACCGCAATATAACTGGAATTACATAAAGTCAAAGAAGAAGAACCATGTTATACGGTACCTAAAATGATGGGAAATATAATAAAAAATGAGAGATGAAAATTTTACTTCACCTCCTGCTTCCATCTGCCTCTTTGTGCTTCAACCTCGGCATCTTCTGTGCCTCCCTCAGGATTAATAACTTCAAGCCCCTCATAACCAAGCAAGCTAAAGGCAAAAATAACCAAGACATGAAGATCCAAACAAATCAGGATATGCGACTTCTGTAGTTAACAATACAGATAATGATAATGCAAGCTGCAAAGCCTTCATACATATAGTTAGAAACCGTTAATAGCATAGCATGCACTTACGACAGCAAAGAAAGGAAACAACCAGCTACACATAAGTCATAAGAATAACCTAGCTGCTGAATAATTTAATCGGACTAGACACTGACTTAATGGAAATAACATTCTTCTTTCGCGACTAAGGACATTAGCATAACATCCTTCTTTTGCGACTAATTTTAGCTACAAACCAATATATAAAAACGATTTAAAGCATGTGAGAAAATTTTGAAACTAGTATGCATGCAACTTATCACGATAAATGTATACTTCTAGGAGATACACACGCCGCAGACAAAAGAAAAATCACAGTAATCCATCTAAATTAGCTTACACCATTTTTAAAAAAACATTGGATTGTTCCACACACAAAATGATATAAAAAAGCACATCGCAACATATATATGCTAGTACTTGACATTATCCACCGTAATAGCAGTGATACACAAAGTTGAAAACCATGTCATATTGCTCACCAGATAGAAAATAATGGCCAAATTACTACGACAACAACAACAACAATACCCAATCCCGCCAGAACGGGGTATTGGGGGAGGTTGGATGTAGACAGTCACACCCCTACCCGAGGGTAAAGAGATTGCGTCCAGAAAGGCCTCCGGTAAGGTTGTGTGTTTTTGTGTGACATAACATAAAATACGAGCATGTATAATTTTGTGTTATAAAAGATGCGGCATAATTTGTAGATATATAGCTAGGTGCAAATATATACACGTAGGCAACTAAGATCGCCTAAATCCTAGAGTAAAACTAACAACGAATCTCTATACCTAAACGTAGAGACAAATATGTAAATAACATCACCTAGAAACAACTACATGACATTCAAACTCTACATATCTTGTCCAAACACACTCATCCTGAGTCTAAGGAGATTGCTTAATCTCCTATATAAGCATGCATAAAACACAATGCCAGAGACAGTGTTTGTACTTTTTTTTTTTTTTTTTTTTTTCTGTCGTAACCAAGTGCAATTAATTTGCCGCTGTTATAAGTATAAAATGTTTGACAATTATGCTTATTTACTAGATAAAATAAACTAGAATCGGATAGGCAGCTTGAATAAGCAATTCTCAAATAAGCAGATAAGTCTACTATTATTGTATCGTCAGGTATAAGCTGATAAGTGTTTTAGATATGCAAGCACCTTATTAAAAACTTGTGATAGTTACTGTAAGCAGATGTGCGGTTCGGCGGTGCTGTTAAATTTTATTAAACACATTTAAATCTCCAGACAACACTAACACTTGGATTCATTTCCAAAGATAACGTGCATATGCAAACATCTATACTACTATATAATGCATTTGGGACTATTATATAATTAGAAAGGCTTAAAATTCAGACTTTTACTTGCTTATAATGGAAGGATTTCAAAATTAATTGGTTAGGAAGCATGTTGGTTAGGAAGTTTGTTAGGAAGCAGATTGGTTGTTCAAACTAAAATTATTTGGCTTAACCATCTCTACTTATAAAGCATAAAAACAACTAAATGTGTAACCGAATAACGCAAAATATAGTCACGGGTACCCGCCGCCGCATTGTGCGGGTACCGTTCTAGTTTTATTTACCTATGGATTTGCACTGTAAGCATCAAATAATATTTTAACACTTTTACGCATCCGCAGTCAATTAGCTTTATAAAAAGTCTAGTTGCAACCAAACTATAAAATACTTATCACTCAACATGTAAATTATAAACAAAAGTTAGAAGCTAATAAAAATATATTCGAAATCAAACTATAAAAAAACCATGAGATCACAAATCAATGACAAATTACTAGGAACAAAATAACAACAATTAGAAGAATGATTTACCCGTTAACTTGATTCTTAAGACTTGAAACAAACGATGAAAAGAATCCACCTGGTTTCTGAGCCATGTTCAATTCAAAACCCTAAATTTCCAATAATTTTCAGCAATTTTAGGGGGTTTTTTTTATATATATGTGCAACGAATCACGATCGGATACTATTTAAAAAATATATATATATATGGAAATGAATCACAGATCTTATTATTATTAAGGAATTTTATATTGGAAAAGATAAAGAAATGAATATATGCCGTTAAAGTGGTTTTTTTTATATATAAAAAAAGGAATTTGGGTACGGGGTATTGAGAAGCTTCGTTGGCGCGTTATTATTCAAAGTCAACAAAGACATTCCGTGATCTCTTTCTTTCCATCTTCGGATCCGACCCGGTTGCTATCCGGATTACAATACTCTTGACTACATGTGAAAAGAGCCGAGTCGCTAATGAAAAGCTCGGATCGGTAAAAAGCTCGAATAAGTCGAGTCTAAACGATCGCGAGTGCGAGCTCAAGCCTAAATCAGAGCTCATTTGATAAGCGGGCTCAAGCTTTATTACATTTTGTGTATGTGTACTAACAAACTCATTAACGAGCTCAAAAAATAAAAATAAACGAGCTTTCTAAATATAAATGGGTCGAGCTCGAGCTCTGGCAGGCTCGGCTCGTTTTCACCCCTGCTCTTGACCTCTTGTTTTGGATGAATCCACCTTGTTTACATTATGAAATTGATTTTCACACATTAAAAATTGATGGAATATTTCAATGTTAGACTTGTAAAATATTGATATTTTGTTTAATTAATTATACAGTTGAGTTTGCAAATAGATAGTGAATTTATGTCAAGTTTGTAAAATATTGACATTTTCTTTTATAGTTTGTCTCAAATGAATTGTCAACTTTCAAAAATAAATAGTGAATTTATGTCAACTTTACCATAAGGTTGTGATTACAAACTTTATAAATTTATTTGTTAATGGTAACATACTAAAATTATCATTCTACCAAAAGTAAGAAGAGAAAACTGTAATGATCATGTTTTTCTTAAACCGTACATTTTTTGTCGGTTGACAATTATTTGAGACGGAAGGAGCATTACGTACAGGGCATTTGGCTTGCAAAGGGGAATCAACTAAGGGTACAAAAACGGTTATGGGTTTGCAAACCGACCATTCTTTATGCGTATGAGATGTGCCTACTTTTATGAGCTTTATTCATAAGTTTAAAAATAACCCACCAACCAAACAATTATATTGGGAATGAAAGTCATTCTTTTTAGGGTCCGTTTGGTTTGTTGACGGGTTTAGGATCTGGATTCGGATTTGAATTTAAATTTGGTTTAGGATTTGTATTTAGATTTGATATAGGAGAGAGAAAATATATAATTATTATAATTTTATTTATAATATAAATTTAATTGAATATTAAAATTGTTCAGGCCCACATAGATTCTTTGAAAATAAGTAAAAGACAAAAAGACAATAAATAAATAAAAGACAAATTAACACAGTTGAATCCACTGAAACCTTACATGCATGCTATGATTGAGGTATCCCCACATTTTGGGGTATCTACCACTATTTCATATCCTATACACTCAAACCAAACATTTAGTAACTATCACATCATTGCAAAACCTATTCCAACTACCCATAACAAACAGCACCTTAATTTTTGGGAATTGATTTGCACACATTTCATATTGATTGGGACACTCCAATAAAAGTATTAGATACTTGTACATTATTAATAACCTGCTTTAACAGCTTGTACACTGGAGTGTCCCAATAAAAATTTGGAGTGTGCAAATCATCTCCCTTAATTTTTTACTCTCATACCCAACGCTCCTTATTTATTTATTTTTTAATTTTCTTACTATAAATAGCTCAAACTGAACAAGTAGTGATATAACATTGGGTTAATGACAAACTAGTCAAGAATTTCGCGAAATATTTGCGAGCCATCTTCATACTATGTGAACTAATAAAAATGACAATGTCTTATACCACTTTAACTAATAGTTATACCTTGCTAACTAGCCGCTCATCTTTGATACCAATGCAAGTAAGCAACTAAGTGTTGAACCGATGCCTCATAAGTCATATTAATTGGATATATTAGACCCTAACAATTATTCGACAATGTTAATGGCTTTAACGGATTTTTTTTCTATTTGAAGATCTATACATGATTTACAACCAACATCTATTTGCTTATTTTTCTCAAGTCTTTTTAGTTGGTCTTTTAGTTCTAAGACTTGTACTTCAAGTTCATGCAAGGTTGCTTTTAATGTTTTGTTTCTAGTTATGATTTTAGTACTTACCTCACATAATTTATTATATTCATCATATAGTATATTATCATCTATTGACGAATTATCATCACTATAATAAGAAGAGTCTGGATGTACCTCATTTTAAGCTTGAGCCATAAGACATGTTTCATCGTTGGGCTTATCTTCCTTTTCTTCTTCATCACTATCACTCCAAGAACCTCCTACCAAGGCTTTTTGGTTATTGGTTCTTGGTGGTTTAGGACATTCATTAATAAGATGATTTGGATCTCCGCATCTAAAGCATTTCCTATCACTCTTTCCATTCTTGTCATCTCGGTTCTTTGAAAAGGACTTATTTTCATCACGAGGTTGTCTCACAAATCTACCTCTTTTTATAATGAACTTCTTAAAGTCTCTAACCGCTAAGGCATACTCTTCGTCTTCACTGTCGGAAGTCGAACTCTCCTCATCACTAGATTCCTTCTTGGCTTTCAAAGCTAGAGATCTAACTCTTTCTCTTTTACTTCTAACAATATCAGAATCTTTCCTATTAGTTCATCAAGTGATAATGTCGTCGAGTTATTTGATTCTTCAATGGCAGTAACCTTTGCTCTCCATTTGGGATTTAGAGCCCTAAGAAATTTCCTACGTAGTTCTTGCTAGAGTAACCTTCATCAAGAGCTTTAAGACTAGTAATAATAGTATTAAATCTAGCAAAAGTATTATCAATGGTTTCATATTCCGGAATGAAAAATTGTTCATATTGTTGAACAAGAAGATCAATCTATTTCTCTTTGACTTGATTATTACCTTGATGGGTGACCAACAAAGTTTTTCAAATATCTTTTCCCGTATTACACATAAAAATTCTTTCAAAATTCCTTTTTCGTCAAAGCATTATAAATTACCATTTTAGCTTCATCATTTTTGGCTAGTTTTCTTTTAAGATCATCACTTTGTTGATCATAAGGAATGATTTTGTCCTTTTTAGTAATAGGATCCTTTTCAATTGGTTGAAAGTCACCATCGGTAATAACATGCCAAAGATCAATGTCTTTTGATTTCACATACGTTTCGAATCTTGTTTTCCAATTTATAAAACAATCGGTTTCAAAAAGTGGTGGTCTTTGCATAGATTTCCCTTCTTGATATTTGTCGAAATCCATTGATCGATTCAAGTTTTAAAATATGTCGTGGCTCTCATACCAATTGTGGGAAACTAGAAGGGGGGGGGGGGGTTGAATAGTTTACCGACTTTTGTTTCTTTTATAAATATTTACTTTGTGAAAAACTTTGATTCGTATGTAAATGAAATCAACCAACACCAATATGAATACAACTTTAAGCTAACACTAACAAGCAATAGAAATAAATAGAGAGATAGAGATGGAAAGATCAAACCGAGACAAGTGTGTTAATACAAATATCGCCTAAAAACGTTATTTATATTTTACGATCTTTGCTAAGTTTTGTTAATGACAAAGTATGAACTTTAGCTAAAAGTAAATTATCACTTTAAGTGTTTAAGTCTTGTTTAACTAATGTTTACATTTCCTTTTAAACTAAACATTGGTTTTATTTCTTAAAATAGAAATTGTCACATCACATTTATGGCAAGTTTTGTCATTATGCATTTATGGAAAGAAATGTGTTTGACTTGCTTTGATGTTGCTTACAAGTTTTGTGTTTGACTTGATTTAAGTGATGTGACATTGTTTGGTTGCTAGGAGTTATGAGACAAGACCTTGTTTGGTTTGAAGAGTTATTGCAAAAACCTACTGCAGACCCGGCGGTACCCTGGGGGTACACGGGCGGAACCCATCTGAGGGTTCCGCCTGATCCGCCAGACATGCAGAATGGTTTGCTATAAATACCAAACCATTTGTTTGTTTTGTGTAACCCTTTAGGACTTATTCTCACATATTCTCTCAACTAACTCAGTAACCCTTGACTTGTGTGATTCTCTTATGTAGCAAGGAACTCCACAAGATCATTCAAGAAGTTGCAAGCTTCAACTCTAAAGTTGCAAGTCTTGGTAGCTTGGTCATGTATAAGCTTTGGTAGTTTATACTTCATGTGTGTCATGTATGTAGAAGTTATCGGTTAGTATTTTAGGCCTCAAAATACGTAGTGTGTTGGGAGTTGTTGTACCCTAGTAAAAGAACTAACGGGAGTGGTTGTACCCTTGGTAAAGAACTCGACATATAGCTTTGTGTCGGTAAAAGTGTAAGCGACGAATGGGAGTGGTTGTACCCTTGTAAAAGAACTCGACATCTAGCTTTGTGTCGGTAAAAGTATAAGCGACGTGTAAGGTTTTCTCCGCCGGTGAAAGGAGCTTGTTGATTAGTGTTTATAACTCTCGAGTTGGAAACTCGGGGCGTGGATGTAGGGCAAGGAAAAAGAGTCCTTGTAGCCGAACCACGATAAACTATCGTGCTGTGGTTTGATTGTTTCTTTCTCTATCTTTGCTTATTATATGTTGTTGTTTAGTTAGAATTGTTGATCACATATAAAGCTTTTCAAAGAACCAAAACAAGTAAAGTTGTTCTTATATCTTTAAACATAAGTAAAGCTTTTCAAAGAACTAAACAAGCAAAGTTAGGATCATTACAAGTAAAGCTTTTCAAAGTATGAAACAAGTTAAGTTAGAATTGTTATCCACATGAAAAGTCTTTTCAAAGAATCAAACATATTAAGTTGTGTTTATATCTTTAACCAAACGTCAAGTTCTCAAAGGTTATTTAACCTAAAAAGGATTTAAAAAGCGGTAAACTATTCAACCCCCCTTCTAGTTTTCCACAATTGGCATCAGGAGCTACGTTACCCAAGTTCCTTAAAATTAACTGTATTTTAAAACTTGGATCGATCCATGGATTTTGAAAATCTCAAAGAAGGGCAACCTATTCAAAACCCATCGCTAGTTGAAAAAGAAAGCGTGCTTAAATGGAAAAGTAAATTTGAAAACCAAGATGAGCAATTTGATCTCACCTTTGAGTTAGAGGTCTTAGAAAAATTAATGGATAGACATTTAGTTGAGATTAGTACATGTGCTACTAGTTTAAATGTTTTAAATGAAGGTGTGAGTGAAGATGACTTCTCATGTCGAGCTCTTGGTGGATTTGCTTGTGATTCATGGACTTACACGAATGAAGATAAAGCCAACCATCCGGTTTGTGATTCTCTCTTAGCTAATCACCAAGCAAGGTACATTTTGAAACCAAACATTTTTGCTTTGACACATTTATCCTAGAGTTTTCTAAAATAGAAAATGAGTCTAAACTTTCATGCAACATGGAACTAAAAACTATCTTTAACAATGAAAACTTCAAGATCTTGTGTAAACATTTTTGAAAATGAAATCATGTTAGAAGATAAGATGTCTAGACTTGAGAGTCATGTTGAAATTGATTTAGAATTTAAAGTATGTCTAGAGTACAAACATGAAATTCTAAAACAAAATGAAAAAGGAAAAATGCTTGCTAAATTTGAAGAAAGTTCAAAAACTCTTGAAAGTTGTTTGAAGAATCAAAGGTCATTTAGAGATAGAACCGGATTAGGATTTAACTCTAATAAATCATCAACAAGTAAAACAAAACATGTTGTGTGTGTGAAACCTAAGAGTGTATTGTAGGAGTTACTCTAGCTCTAGTAGGAACACATGATAAAGGGATAAAAATATCATGTTCAATGCTTTTATGTGTCTTTCTAACTTTCTTGGATTTATAAGAAGTTGTGTTTAGCCTCTCTACATATCAAGATTATTTGCTTTATGTTTATCTTCTTGATGGCTAATCTATGGAGCTTAAAAGGTACACGTCTCTTCAACTTACCTTTTAATGTTTCTTGTTGATTAGTTGTATGATTTGTCATAAGTGTTAGTATTAGTCTTTACTATAAGGCGTCTATGTTGTGTGAGTAACAATAAGGATTAGATTCTTCATAGGAAAAGTAGTTTGATACTACTTCTAATAGGAGATATAAGGTGTCTTGCCTTGTTTAATCTTTCGGGTAAATACACGAGTAACTCTTGAGTAAGTCTCACTTAATTCTTATCTACAAGTGAGTGAACTAAGAATCTCTTAAGTGATAAGACAACCAACACTTTTGTGATGCTTGCAAATCTAGCAAAACCACAACATTTCATAAACACTTGTAGTACAAAAGTCTTTTGGTATTATACCCTATATTTTCAATATCATCTTAAGTCCAATCATTCTTTTGCTAAAAGCTTCACGAAAGACACACAAAGTAAAATAAATCAGTTGAATTTTATTTGAATGATTGGGAGAAAATGATGTATTAAACTTCTAGGATGTGAACATCAAATTCGACCCATAGTCTTATGATGTTGCATATCTTAGACATGTACACTTATGAGGCCTTAAGAAAATAAACCCAAAGAGTCGAGGAATCATTGAGTTTAACATTCAATGAAAGACCACCTCCTTCTAAGATATCATCCTTGGAAGATGATGACTTAGTCGAAAGCCCAACATTGATAAGACAAGTTTGTCAAGATCAATAACAAGGAAGATGGACTATTAAAAATTGAAAAACAACATCCTTTCGTCTTGTGTCAAACATTGAGTCAAGCAATATCAAAAAGCATGTTAATCTTTGAAAGAGTGTTTATTAACCTAAGCAAGCTCCAAAAGTAAGGGATAATCACTCAAAAACATTCCTAGTTATTCACTTGTTCAACATGATTAAGTCCTTTATGACTTATCAAGAATGAGATTAGTAAATCCGTAGGTAAAACTAAACATAGAGAAATGTTTGGGAGTATACTTGTTCTTACAACAAATGTAACTCAACATTATGTTTAGTGCTTGTCTATGTGCTCGATTTTAGAGAAGATCCTTAAATAACTCTTTAGAAAGAGCTTGCTTGGATTCATTTAAAGGTACTACACCACTAGGATTATGGTGTCCCAAAAGAACGGGAATAGAAACCATAGTGTATGCCAAATGAAATTGCATCGGTAATAAGTTGATAAGAAAAGCACAAGTGGTACTTGCACTTTTGTACTTACTTATCCAATAATTCTCCAAAACGCTGAAGGATCTCATATTTGTATTGAATGAAGAAGCACATCAACAAGCTCCGCTTGAACAAGCTAATTCGTATCAACAAAGGAAATTCTTCATCAATAATATTATCTCATCAACAAAGGACGCATCGACTTCAGCGACAATTCAATTCATCACGGTCTTTACAGACATATTGTGATCCATCTTCATCGCCTTGGTAAGATTGTTCATTGAGGAACGTCTTAACTAAGAAAGTTTTCTACGTTAATCATTCCATCAACGTGTTCACTAAACCTCTTGAATGTGTAACATTCATCATTCCTAGGCTTAGTCATAAACTCATAAGACTTAAAATCTTAGTTTTGAACATTAGGATAAAACCACAAAAAAAAATCAAGACAAATCCTTTTGAGTTTTTCCCTGCAGATCCCGCGGCACCCTCAGACCATACGGGCGGAACCCACTTTTCGGTTCCGCCTGGTCCGCCAATGCCACAGAATGCTTTATTCTTTATTTTCAAACCCAAACACCCTCTTAACTTAGGCATTCACTTTCAAATTGCTATCACCCTCTCAAAAACACATATCCATACGAATTTTAGGGCTTTCAATCAAATCTCTTCGAATCCAACCAACTTTGTAAGTGTTCTAATCACAATTGCATTTTTTTTATTCAAATACAACATTCTCATTCACATTCATTAATTAAAGTCTTAGGGTGTATGCATAAATCTTCTTAATTCATGAAAAACTTGGTGGCTTGCTAATCATGTCTTCCATTAGTTAAGTGTTGCATTCTCTTTGTTTTTACTTTAATTTACCAAACACACCAAGTGCATTATCTTTCAATTGCAATCCAAGACTAGAACACAATTCATCACCACATTGTTAAAACAAATGAAAAACATCATTGAAACATCACTTGCATATTATCTCTTGAATGCTAAAGGGAATACATAACCAATATGTATTTTCGGGTACATTCAATCGAAGATATATTCAATTAGGAGAGTTTTTGGTTATCCTGTGTTTTCATAACATTACTTCACAAACAAAACAATTTGGGCATTAAAATGAGTCAAGATAACCAAGTCTCCACATTGTTTGCATATAGAAACACATTAGAACATGCACATTGATTAAAAGTCATTAACATATAACTTTATGTTTTCTAGGAATCAACATGCCTCCCGCAAACAAATCCGATCACAAGGAAACCCTTAAGTACATGCCCAAACATCATATGACCAAAGGTCTCAACCCGATTCAAGTAGAAACCTTTAAGGCATTAGAAAAACGCTATGTTCACGAAGGTAGAACCATTGATCCATCCTTTCTAGAAGGAACATCTATTCGCCAAAACTTTGCCGCAATTAACTTTGATTGTCTCCTTGATATAGATGAGCTAATTTGTCCTAGGTTTATCTTGGAATTTTATGCAACCGTAAACCTTTCCATAATTGCTGGTGGTAAGATATCATTAAACTTCACAACCAATCAAATACCACATGACATAGATTTAAAAGACTTAGCTATCATTCTTGGTGTACCAAATGAAAGAACTTCCCTTTACACGGATAAGTGGCCCATTTCATGTCTTGATTCTATTGATCGTTTTTATCCATACGATACACCTCTTGCTAGTAAGGAAACTATTAAGGAACACCTCTTTGTTAGAACCTCTACCACTAGGGTGAATCGTTCGGGGAATATTGTAGATAAGGATTCTTTTGGTATGGAGCTCAATGAGCTTAAACCACAATTTAAGAAGTGGGAAGAAATTCTTAGGGCTAACGTCATAAGTACCATAGGAAATAGAGATCACATCAACACATGCCTATGCTACATGCTTTATAGCATTTCCACTGGTCAACCCTTCAACTTAGCCTACTACCTAGCCAAAAGAATGGCCGACATATCCTTGGTCGGAACAACCGCTCTTCCATATGGAATGCTTCTTACCCGCCTCTTTAGAGCAATCTCGCCCATTTCTCCTAACGAAAATGGAATACGCCTTGACTACGCTCTCGTTCCTCACGTCTTCGTTCCTTTAAGTGATAAACGAGTCTTCAAAACTAAGGGCAAACGCACTCGCTCACCTTCACCTTCACCTTCATCATCATCATCCGACATGAGCGATGACGATAATCTTCCTAACTCTAAGTTACCTCCTTTAGAATACCTTCAAGCTCTCCCCATCATTGACAATGGTTCCGAGGAATTCAAGCAAACAAAGGGAATTTTCAAGTGCTTTAGAAGATACCTCAACAAGCTCAATAAGAAGATTGATAGGTTGTGAGATGAATGATTAAGGGGCGTTTGGCATATGGAGATTTTAGAACCGTTTATGTGTTAAATTATGTGATTTGTATTATTTCTCATGTTCATGGCTTATTACGTTTGATGGATTATGTTTTGTATGCTCTTTTATGATTAATGACAATATTGGTGGTATTTGTCAATATCATGTTTATGGTAAAATTCACTAAGTTAAGTGAAAATCGTTAGCCCCCGGTCAAAGTCCTAAGAGATGAATGTCTATATGTCTAATCTTTGCGTTTCCTAATCAGTCATATAATAAATTTTCATTTCCAAGAGTTTTCGAAAATTTTGAAAATCGCCTCGCGAGTCAAAAACGCGGACTGTCTACTTCTGCAGCACTGGCGGATCAGGCGGATCCCAAAATTGGGTTCCGCCAGTACAATTTCTGGGTTTTCCAGAATTAGCCCAACGGACCAGGCGGATCCCAAAACAGGGTTCCGCCTGTGTATTGTGAGGGTTCCGCCAGTCACCTGCAGAAAATTTTTGCTATTTTTTCTTAAGTTCATAACTTGTAAAGTGTCAAATCATTATCCTAAGTGAGAAACATCTTTCATTTACGACAACAACCATATTGGAACAAACCTCAC
>JARVZY010002560.1:727500-751000 GCA_030686995.1 Artemisia argyi
AAATAATCTACATGAAGGAACGATCAGACCTTTCATGCCCATATTCTGCCTCGGTTTTAATCTTAACCTCCGTCCCACTATCTTTCCTAAATCCTATCCCTGGCACGGCCTCTGGTTCGATGTCTACTCTTGATGCTCTCTCTTTCTTCCCTTTCCCTTCCTCCTCTATATCAACCTTTTTAACTTCTACCTCTTTCACTCATTCATGCATAAACTGATTACAAAAATTGTTCTTATTACGTTACGCTAACTAACTGAAACATAAAAAAAAAAAAATCAAGAACATGTTAGTTAAAATGGTCGGTGTGGTTCGGCAAACATTACGGGAGTTGGTCTCTCATACTAATTACACAATACCCTATAACGCCATTTTCTTTTTCTGCTTAATTGTATATCTGATTAGTTTTAAGTTGTAAGTAGTTTAAAGTGTTTGGGTCATCCAACTATTTCTATTTATTTGTTTTTTTGAGTCAAAATATAGTTTTCAAAAAGTGGTCAACTTGGAAGTGCTTCTAACTCGCAAGTAACAGGTCATGATGGGTACCCTTGGGCGGATCTAGTCGAACAAACCCACAATTTTTTTTTTATCATTTAGAACAGTTATAAACTGAAATTATTATTGGTTGCAACTATTATTGAAAAACTGAAAGTAGTGAACCTCTTAAAAGTAGCATATACCAGTTTAGAATATTACCGGTGGAATGTGAACATGTAACTCACCCATAGCATGATCTTTGACATATGATGCTACTTAAGACCCTCCATGACCATCAAAAACAGCATAAAACGAACTTGGGTGCTTTTCTCACTTGTATCCATGTGACTTGTCACCCAACCCGAGTGTTTTACCACCTCTAAATGATGTATAAACCAGATTGAAGTTGCATGCTTCTAGATACAATGGGTCATACATGATAGCAAGCAATAAATTTTTCACTACAGTTATAATAGGCTATAGACCAAAGCCACTGAAGTCATTACTTTACATTATTCGAGTCCTCGTTTTTACGAACATGATAAAATTTAGAAAGTTAACTATATATTGCCTGCAACAACTCATAAAAAACAAAAAGGATAAAAAAACATTTAAGCGTTCACTTACCCAGACCTATCGAATGGCCACATGTGTTGTTGACATCCTGAATTTCTGATCTTTCATTAAAACCTGTAGCAACACATAAACAAAAATACAATGAAAATGATGTTGTATCTTTTACAGACTGCAATTTCGTATTCCCTTTTTTTCCTTTTCTTTTTTGATCCATAAAATTAGAACAGAACCACTCAAGTGGAATATCAATTTTTATTTCCATCAACAAAGGATGTTGAATTAAACTGAATCCAACTATATACTTTACCCAGTTATGTTTACTTTCTTCTAACTTCAATGCCAAAACACAATGAAAAACATGAAGCATCATTAGTATAACACCCCCAAATTCGATCAATACAGCGGAAGACTTAAAATGTCAGCGGAAGACTTTTGGGGTATTATATCGTGGATCTTTGTCACAATTATAGAAAACGATTCAAGTGATCATTTTTAAGTTTTATTTAAAATACCAAATATTCATAATTTCAAGAGAATTCATTATTCAACAACAAGTTTTTATTCAAAGAGAAATAAACATTTCTTTATTTTCCCACTTCGTACCATTGCCATCCATTCCATTTAGTTACCTGAGATAAACATGCTAAAAGTAGTTGAGTGAAATTCATAGGTTTATAATTAAGAATTTGAACACAAGAGATAGGTGCTTATTGTATATAAATACAAATAAACAAGTTAGAAAACTCGCATTCATTATTGCCTTAAGCTCATGACACTCAACGATTCAACAGACATCAATATTTTCTGTAATAATGATGTAAAATATATATAGCCCCCAAGATAGGTATTTGTCAGTAACCTATTATATTCAAATAACGTGCATTTGGTGACTTTCCTCTAGCAACCAAATGGGGATTGTCAATCCCTAATAGATCTATTCACAATTATTTACGTTCACCCTTCAAGTGATTAAGGTTCATGATCGAGGGACTTTTGGCAATAGCTACTTAAGCAATAATAAGATCAGGAAAAGACTTGTGTTCGGTTTTTGAGCATGTATCCCCCCCACAAAAATAAGTTAAATGCGGGCTATGAACTCAACTTAGTAGGATAGTAGAACAAATGTAATCTCAACGATGCAAGGCAACGGCTTCACACACAACCTATAAGATATGACAAGTTTCAGTTTTTAAGTCTCGTTTTATTGCGAACGTTTATTATTAATTACGAATAATCCATAAAGTGTATACGTGATGTGTTACGTCGTATAAAAATAGATAATGGTTACGTATCGTTTTATTCGTCTAAATTTAGTTATCGTTATATAAGTTTTATCCGTATTATATATATATATATATATATATATATATATATATATATAAAATAAGTTACGTTTATTATTTATCGTTTTAATATATATTCAAATATATATATATATATATATATATATATATATATATATATATATATATATATATATATATATATATAAGTATAAAATTATTATTAAAAATCAATATTACTATTCAATCTTTTATGTTTCTCAATTTTACACTTTTTACCCTTAACGGATTATATTTTCATCGTTAGTCCAAATTTATATATTATTACATTTTAGTCCAAAATATCAAATATTTACATTTATTATCCTAAGTTTCAATATTTACAGTTTATACCCTTAGAAAAACAGTTTTTATACTTTTTACCCAAAGTTTACAAACTTGGCAATTTTAGTCCCTAACTCTCGAATATTTGCAAAAATAGTCCAAAAATTTCCAAACTTAAAATTTAACATTTTTATTATTTCAATAAGCTCATAAGGTCTTAAACAGCTTATTTTCACAGCTTATTAGCTTATTTTCTCTTTTTTTCATTAAGTGGGCTTAACGAGTCCAAATTAAGGGCCCGTTAAGGTTTTATGATCCAAGGGGTTTGGGGGTACACTTGTTTTTATCAAAATCCATATTTTTAAGTTACAATAACATTTCAAAAGAGCTTATACGCTCAGCTTATCGTGATAAGCTAGAATGAGCTTTTTGGGCTTTTTGGCCCACGTAAGGTTTTTAGTTTTCTGAAAACTGGTTTCAATAGCGATTAGCTTTAGGTCTCGTTAAGTGATTAAATAAAGTTTTTAGTTCCAAAAATTTATCATTCCCGTTAGTGTACTAGGTGGGAAATTAGATCGTATAAAAATACTAGGGGGTCGTGTGTTGATTTTTGAAATGGCGAGGTCAAAGTGTGGCCACAAATTCATGCGTAAAACTTTATAAAACTTGAAAATAAACTAAGTGTTTTTAGTATATGTCGTATAGGTCCAAGTGACTTAGAAATGTGTGATTTATGTTGTGTACTCGTCAATATAAGTCCAATGTTATTATAGGTTCTCGTTAATGATATAACTAAGAAATAGTATAACACATAAAATGTATACGTTGTTTATAAGATTTACGATTTATAAGTTCCTAGTGAGTGTGCACAATATAACTATACATATATATATAACTTAGAAAGAAAAGTTTTGTGGTCTCACCTCACCTATAAAAGGTGGTGTAAAACGAGTGTAGGGTTCGTGTGATGGTACAAAAGCTCCGTGGTTCACTTCACGTCCCACCAAGGTTCAAAAGGCTCCAAGCTTTGCTTCCTAGGTTCACTTCAAGGTGTGGTACACTTGAGAATCCGTTCGTCCCTCCACCACTCCTTCTCGTTATTATTTTTATGTAATGTGGTGTGTTTTAAGTGCATGTAACGTTTTAAGTTTGCATGGGAGACTTATATAGGCAGTATTTTGAAGGGTGAAAACAAGATAGGCTCACAAGAGGGGAGGGTGCATGTGAGGCGAATAGTAGCACCACAAACAATGCCCAATCGAGTGATTACAAAGCTAGATCTTGTGAGATACCATTCCTATTCATTCCTGACGCTTCATGTTATGTATATTGTTAGTTTAGATGTGATTGGTGAGCAAAGGAGGCAACAAGGAATGTTGGGACACGTTTAGAGCTTATCTTTCAAGGTGAGTTTGGTGGTTTACTTAGGGTGTTTCTGGGGTAGTTAACGAGCAAGAGTATGTAATGTTTTGGTCTCGTGTGATTCTTGGGTACTAGGTAAATCAAGATGTGCAATAACATTGGTTCGTTATGTGTAAAAATCGTTTAGTAATAGGGTGCGTTTGGGAGTGTCGCGGCTGGGAACAAAGAAAAAGAAAACAAAAAATTAAAAGGGTGCGTTTTGGGCTTGGCCTGGTGGGCTGCTGGTTGTGTCGGCCCAAAAACAAAAGAAAGAATATAAAGGAGTCCGTTTGGTTTGTATTGTGTAATCGTGGCCCATTGAGTGTTGGGGGCCCACATGGTGTGTCTCGATTATCGTGTCGAAGTTCAAAAATATTAGTGAGCGTTCTCGGGAAGTTTCGTAGGTTCGGGGAATATAAAAATAATATACGTTATTTAGACGAAATGTATTGTTTTAAATATAAACGCGTTATATAAATATTTATCGTTCGCAATAATTATAGGCTATCTAGGTCGTGTGTAAGCATCGTTCCTGAGTAAACGGTCAATCACAGTTATCGTAGTGGTTCAATATCAAGCCATATCATAAAAAAAAAATTTGTTACCCATAAAATGGTGTTAATTTATCGTATCATCGTTTTATTTATTTATATGCATTTACTAATCGTAAGGGAAATTTACGAGAGGTTACATTACCTGCCTCTTACAGGGAATTCCGTCCCGGAATTCTAGTCTAAGATAGTTGCCAAGGGTGTCTTAGGTGAAGAGATGTGGGTACTTGGAGCGAATCTGATCCTCGCGCTCCCAAGTATATTCCGGTCCTCGCTTGGAGTCCCAACGAACTTTGACAATAGGGATATGGTTTTGTTTGAGTTGTTTGACTTCTCTATCCATGATTTCAATGGGTTCCTCGGTAAAGACAAGGTTATCATCTAGTCGAATTTCTTTCAATGGAATCACGAGAGATTCATCGGATAAACACTTCTTAAGGTTTGACACATGAAAGGTGTCGTGGATTCGACTAAGTTCCTCGGGTAGTTCTAGTTTATAAGCCATGGGTCCTATCCTTTCCAGGATTTTGAATGGACCGATGTATCTGGGGTTCAACTTTCCATGCTTTCCAAATCGTACCATTCCCTTCCAGGGAGATACTTTCAATAAGACTCTGTCTCCTATTTGAAATTCCATGGGTTTCCTTTTTAGGTCTGCGTAGCTTTTCTGTCGGTCTCGGGCTGCTTGTAAGCGTTGCTTAATCTTAACGATTTTCTCGGTTGTTTCCCGAACAAGGTCAGGTCCTATAAGTTGTCTTTCTTCGACTTCTGCCCAACAAACGGGCGATCTGCACTTTCTACCATACAGTGCTTCGAATGGTGCTGCTTTTATGCTGGCGTGGTAACTATTGTTGTATGAAAACTCTGCTAATGGTAAGTGCTTATCCCAACCTTTTCCAAAATCAATAACGCATGCTCGGAGCGTATCTTCCAAGGTTTGGATAGTTCTTTCACTTTGACCATCAGTTTGAGGGTGGTATGCTGTGCTCATATCTAGTTTAGTTCCTAAGGCTTTCTGTAACGATTTCCAAAAGTGAGAGGTGAAACGACTATCTCGATCCGAGATAATTGAAATTGGTACTCCATGTCGAGTAACAATTTCCTTCACATACAGCTGAGCTAGTGTATTCATCTCATCAGTTTCTTTGATGGGTAGAAAATGAGCGGATTTTGTGAGACGATCCACAATAACCCATATTGTGTCGTATCCGGATGAGGTTCTTGGGAGTTTGGTGATGAAGTCCATAGTGATTCGTTCCCATTTCCACATAGGAAGTTCTGGTTGTACAAGTAAGCCTGAAGGTTTCTGATGTTCTGCCTTTACTCTTGAACATGTCAAACATTTACCGACATATTCTGCGATGTCAGCCTTCATGTTTGGCCACCAATATAGTCTCTTTAAATCCTGATACATCTTGTCGGAACCTGGATGAATGGAGTATTTTGACTTGTGGGACTCGTACATGATGAGCTCACGAATACCTCTAATCATAGGGATCCAACTTATGTCCTTGAAACATAGTGTTCCATCGGATTTCTTCACGAAACCATTCTTATTCTCTGGCATACCGTAAATCTTTTCCTCGGGTCGGTTTTCTTCTTTAAGTGCTTCGTTCTGTGCGGTAAGGATTTGGGATGGAAGGGGTGAGTGGATAGTCATCCCTAGTGATCTAACTCGAAGGGGTTTCAATCGTTCCTTTCGGCTTAACGCATCAGCTACTACATTAGCTTTTCCTGGGTGGTAACGGATCTCACAATCATAATCGCTGAGCAACTCTAGCCAGCGACGTTGCCTCATATTCAAATCCTTCTGATCCAAAATATGTTGAAGACTCTTGTGGTCGGTGTACACGGTACATTTGGTGCCATATAAGTAGTGTCTCCATAACTTGAGCGCAAACACTACAGTTCCTAACTCCAAGTCATGAGTCGTGTAGTTTTCCTCATGTTTCTTCAGTTGTCGGGATGCATAAGCTATTACCTTGCTTCTTTGCATCAAAACTGCTCCTAGTCCATGATAAGATGCGTCGCAATATACTATAAATTCCTCATTTCCTTCTGGGAGGGCTAATATTGGAGCTTCACAAAGTTTTCGTTTTAACAACTGGAAGGCTGCTTCTTCCTTTTCTTCCCAGATGTACTTCTCATTCTTTTGGGTTAGCTTAGTCAAAGGTTTTGCAATCTTAGAGAATCCTTCTATAAATCTTCGGTAGTAACCTGCGAGACCTAAAAATTGACGTATCTCCGTGGGGTTTGTAGGAGATGACCAACCTTTAACAGCCTCAATCTTTGCAGGGTCTACGTGAATGCCTTGACTATCGATGATGTGTCCTAAAAATTGTACGGTGCGAATCCAAAAGTCGCATTTGGAGAACTTAGCGTACAGTTCTTCTTTCTTGAGCAGTTCTAGAATGATTCGTAAATGCTCTGCGTGTTCCTCTTCGTTGCGAGAGTAGATCAAAATATCGTCGATGAATACTATTACAAACTTATCCAAGTAAGGTTTGCATACTCGATTCATTAAATCCATGAAAACTGATGGTGCATTGGTCAGACCGAACGACATTACTTGAAATTCGTAGTGACCATAGCGCGTTCTGAATGCAGTTTTCGGGATATCCTCTTCTCGAACTCTTAGATGATGATATCCTGATCTCAGATCAATTTTTGAGTACACACTCGATCCTTGCAACTGATCAAACAGATCATCAATTCGAGGCAATGGGTATTGATTCTTTATCGTAAGTTTATTCAACTCCCGGTAATCGATGCACATTCGAAAGGATCCATCCTTCTTCATAACAAATAAAATTGGAGCTCCCCAAGGTGATGAGCTTGGTCGAATAAATCCTTTGTCTGACAATTCCTTTAGTTGTTCTGACAACTCTTCCATTTCAGATGGTGCTAGCCTATAAGGTGCTTTAGCCACTGATGCCGCTCCAGGCACTAGTTCAATCTGAAATTCTACTTGACGTACAGGTGGAATACCAGGTAATTCTTCAGGGAATACTTCAGGAAAATCCCTAACGATAGGAACGTCATCGAGCTGCTTCTCAGATGTCTTATTTTCCGTAACTTGGGCCATGAATACTTGACATCCTTCCTTCATGTATTTTATCACTCGCATACATGAGATAATTCCATATCGAGGTTTGATTTTGTCGCCCTGGACAATGAGTGTTTCATCCTTGAGTGGTATATGGACGGCCTTTTCGTCACAGTGAATCCTAGCACGATGGTGGGATAGCCAATCCATGCCGACGATAGCGTCGAAACTACCAAGTTGAACCGGCATAAGATCAATGACAAAAGGTTTTTCGCATAAGGTTAGGGTGCAATCTTTCATGATAGTATTGGTATATATTAAATTCCCGTCAGCCATTTTGACTTTGTAGGTGGTGTTTAGCTTAGAGGGGGTAACATTAAGTAAAGGGGCAAACGTGTATGATATAAAACTCTTATCGGCGCCCGAATCAAACAGTACTCTAGCATTATGATGGTTTAGTAGAAACGTACCGGTGACTACATCGGGTCCGTTTCCATCTCCGAGTAGGTATACCCTAGCTTGGGCGTTGACTGGTTCATTTCCTTTTGGGCACTTTCTCCGGATGTGTCCTACTTCTCCGCATCCGTAACAAGTGGGTGATATAACCTGTGTGTTGCTTCCTGTAGCCGGAATCCTACAATTTCTGGTTTGATGACCGATCTTACGACATTTGTCACATCGGACGGTACAACGACCCTTGTGATGAAGTTTGCATCGCTGGCATTGGGGTTTCTGTCCGTTGTACCCTACACCTTCCGTGGCGGCGTAGACTCGGGGTTTTTCTTGTCTTTGATTCTGCTGTTGAGTGCTTCGAGTGTTGTGATATTGTTGGTGATTCCGATTATTGTTGCGGTGGTTGTTGTTGCGGTGATGACTGTTGTAGCTTTGTTGGTTGTTGTTGTGATGATGGGTGACACCCGACAACATGTCATATCTTCACAATTTATGCACCAAGTTTCACACTAACTAATTGATTAGAAATTAAGGACATGTTTGGTAGGGTGGAAAGGAAAGGTGGGAAAGGGAGGAAGAATGATTTCTCATGTTTGTTACAGATAAAGAAAGGAAACAGGGGTTGTCGATTCCATTCTCACCCCTTGATTTTAGGTGCAGTTTGGTTCTCGGGTGTCGAATGAAAGATGGAGATTTTGACTTAAATCTAATGTTTGGAAGCTTTTAATTCCTTTCTTGTACAGTACTTCAATCCTAAAAGTTAACTTTTTTAAATCCCACCTATAAGGGTCGGTATGATTCCTCTGGCTCAAATTTTGTCATATTCAATTACAACCACATGTTCTTTTTTATATAATTATTATATTATTATTTTATAACTTTTTAATTTTATTTAAAACTTAAAATAATAATTTATTTATTTTATAATATATTTTCTCTCTCCTAATAATATATGTTCTCTCTCCTACTTTTTTCTCAAACTTTTCTCAAATATTTTAAACCTTTTCCAAATCCGAATCCAATTTCAATCCCACTTACAAGCCAAACGCACCCTTAATTCCTTTAAAAAACTAAAGAATGAAAAATTAACAAAGGAGCCTTTCCCCATTCTTATTCTCGTGAGAATCAAAAGACCGCACAAAAAAGGAACACAAGTATTCACATTGCACGTGCAACGCACATTCCACACACTAAATTCTAAAAACCTATCACTTTTGCTCTGGACAGCAGTATTTTATTAACCTATATAATCACCCTAATCGATCTGGTGTTTGTGAAAGTCGTTTCCCATCCCTAACTAAGGTACATCATTGTTCCGTTTTGTTTTATTCTGCTACAGTAATCGAAATATATGAACATTTGGTAAAAAATATTATATTCTCTGTTAATTTTGACTGGGTGATTATAAAACTTAAATAAATCCATCAAAATATATTGTTTCATGGGTCAATTTACATAAGAATATATATAATTATCACTTTGAAGTTGAGACTCAAAAGTATTCTTCAAATAATTATAGTTTGTAATTAAGAAAACTTTTGTCAGTGAATATTCAGGTTGATAAACCTTTTTACTCTGCATAAAGACTCGTATTAACTAGTGTATAATCAGGTCAACTTCTTTTTTGTTTATGTTTGCACAGTTAACTTGTTTGGTAGTCTAGTCATTTTTATACTAGATTATTGTCATGCTCAGTTCGTGTTCTCTTTTAGCAACTTCCATCTTTATTTTTCTATTGTAGTAAATAAATGCAAAGTAATTATCAAAATCCCAGCTTATTCAATGGCTTAAATATTACAAACCGGCAGCAAAAAGGTTAAATAGGATAAAGATGCAATTAGACACATATTGATTCCACGACAATTTCATTCTCTGTTCACACCAAACACGAGAATCAATCAGCTACTCTGTTTCATTGATCGATTCTCTGCAGCCAACAAACAATGGAGTAGGCTTTCTTTCTCAGGGGTTATTCTCATTCTTTACAATTCCATTCTTTGCTTCAATTTCATTCTGTGTGATTCCATCATACCAAACATCTGGAAGAAGCTCTTAAGAGCTTATGGACTTAATAAAGCATTAGCTTATATGATGAAAATAAGTGCATACATCCGAAATAAGCTATAATAAGTACGATGTGGGACGGGTTTTTACAACACACCCCCTTACATTTATTATTTGTTACGACAAACATAGATATCGTTATTTACAGGATTAGTTGATTTTCTTAGTATATTTGTTTCTTTTACATGGTATACAATATGTTTATGCACTGTTTCACATAATTGTTCCTTTTTCCTCCACTAACATAGAACTAAGGCACTTCTTCTAAGGTGAATAACGGCCGGAGTGTGAGAAGTTAAGTGCTATAATGCTATTTGAGTTGTGCGTGTCCATATATAGATAGATGCCTGATATCTTGCGACTTACACGAGGTTTGCATTTGTGGGTAAGTAGGCCTTGACATATGACGTGATTAGGTTCTCTCAAAGTGACAGAGTGGGTCATCGAGTTGTCACCTTACTGCATAACATTTTAGATTGCTTGAGAACTTTGGTTGCAAATTTCATAGCTATTGTTTGTCATATGAGTACTTTAAATGTCGGGGAATGTTGATAGTGTCATACAGTGTTATAAAAAAAACTTCACATTTAAGATATAACCATGTTAAAATGTTAAATGTTGGCGAGTTAGATAAAAAGGTCATACTAATACATTTATTTCTTTTGTTGTAGTATGCTTCTTTGGTGATTGAGTAACATTCTCTCGATGGCACTGCGTTTGAGCCACTCTCGCATCATATGCACTCTGCTCCAATACCGTTCAGTTTGTTCATTCTCTCCCTCAACTTATGAACCCAAAGAAATAGAATCAGAAACCTTGGCAAAACCTTCACTTCCTTCCCTCGAATCATCAACCGAAGCGGATTTGATTACTCAAATGCTCATCCAACACCATAACCCTTTCCACACAATGGAATCCTCTTTACAACTTAACGGGATCAACATTTCCCCAAATCTCGTCCACCAAACCCTAATTCGTCTAAAAAACGTATCCAAAATCGCCCTACCTTTCTTCACTTGGGCTAAAGATCAAGCTCACTACTCTCACGACTCACATGCGTACAACCTCATGATTGACATATTAGGTAAAGTCCGACAATTTGATGCAGCTTGGCAATTAATCGTTGAAATGGATCAAAAGGGTGTGAAGCCAACTTCCACCACTTTTTATGTTCTGATCCGTCGGCTGATTGCTGCTGGTTTGACCAAACAAGCTGTTCGTGCATTTGATGATATTGGTTGTTTTGTCATAAATGATGCTGACCAACAACAACCCATTGACGACTTCTATTTTCTTTTTGATACCCTCTGTAAATACGGATTTCCGAAATTTGCTACTGAGATGTTTAATAAATGGAAAAACTGGAGGTTCCAGCCTGATGCAAAAATTTACACTATTTTAATTTACGGGTGGTGTAAAATAAACAACTCTAAAATGGCAGAGAAGTTCTTTAGAGAGATGGTGGATAGTGGAATCGAACCTAATGTTGTTACTTACAATGTTCTTCTGAATGGTATATGTCGAAGGTCTAGTTTACACCCTGACGGGCGGTTTGAGAGGACTTTAAAAGCTGCTGATAATCTTTTTGATGAAATGCATCAAAGAGGTATAGAACCCGATGTAACCAGTTATTCTATTGTGTTACATGTTTATAGTCGGGCACATAAGCCGGATCTTACACTTGAAAAGCTAAAGATAATGAAGGAAAAAGGCATTAATCCATCATTAGCATCATATACGTCTGTTGTTAAATGTCTTTGTTCATGTGGACGGATTGAAGATGCTGAAAAGTTACTCGATGAAATGGTGCAAAATGGGGTTGCTCCATCTGCAACGACTTATAACTGTTTCTTTAAGGAATATAGGGGTAGGAAAGATGTTGATGGTGCTTTGAACCTCTATAAGAGAATAAAAAATGATTTTGTATCATTTCCTGATACACATACGTATAATATACTTATAGGGATGTTTATGAAGTTGAATAGGTTTGATCTTGCGAAGGAGATTTGGGATGATATGAAGGGTAGTGGGGTGGGGCCGGATTTGGATTCATACACATTGTTGGTTCATGAACTGTGTGAAAAGCAAAAGTGGAGAGAAGCGTGTGAGTATTTTGTTGAAATGATTGAGAAAGGAATTTTGCCACAAAAGGTGACTTTTGAGAGGCTTTATAGTGGGTTGATACAATCTGATATGTTGAGGACATGGAGGAGGTTAAAGAAAAAGCTTGATGATGAATCCATATCATTCTCTTCGGAGTATGAAAAGTATCATATTAAACCTTATAAAAGGTGAAGGTCACCCCATTGCGTAAACTTGTATGTCCAAGTGATGTAAACGCTCCTGAAGGGAAATTTCGCATGCAACGCGACTTGGTGGTCAGTCTTTACATTTGGTATTGAAACTCAGTTTTCAGGTAACACTAAGTGCAATTTCACATACTTTACGGATCATAAAAATGCGGTTATATGTTCTCATTTCCTCTTTTTTTTTTTTTTTTTTTTTTTTTTTTTTTTTTTTTTTTTTTTTTGCAATTGCAGAAGTCATTTCACTGAGCGATGGAGAGAAATGGAACATATTTAGAAACCGTTTTATTGCTCTTGCATACATTTGTCAAGTTGACTGGTATGAATTTATATTCTTCGGTACACCTTTTGTTGGTTAAAGAAAACTCGATGGTTATATAGACACTTGTGTATATTTAATGTGTATGGAGGTATGTGCAATTGTGCACTCTCCCCTGTTTTTTGTCTGGATAGTTTTGAGTAATAGAGGGCATTATTCTTCTGCAATGCGACGCTTTTTACACGAGGCAAATCCAAGGCTACCCATGTAGAAAAATGTGGTCACATTTTCTAAAAGCAAAAAAATTAAAATAAAATGGTTATTATATCGGTAGTCATGGTTTTGATTAATCACTAAAAATGACCCTAGTTAGAGTCGCACAATGGGTGGTGAGAAACGTTTGGAAGTGGGTAAAAACAAGTTTCTTTAAAGACGATCTGTCGGGTTGGGTTGACCCACAAACCTGCTTGTATTCTCTTTTCTTGAGTTATATATTGTTTGAGACAATGTTATATATTGTTCAAACCTATACTATCACAATGATGTTCTGGTATTTAAAATACAACAGTTTAGGTGGTTCTGCATTTTGAGTACATTTTTGGTGACTTTTGAGTTTGACCCATTTGGCCTTGTCGACCTGTTACTATTTCCAATCATATTTTGTTTAATTTTACCTATCTGACCCGTTAGAGGCAGTGTATAACCCAAATCGACCCGTGAATTGATAAACGGGTCAAAATGATCATCTATGGCCAAAGGTGTTGTATTTTCCATACTTGTTGCTTCATATGTTCTACTGATGAACAAGCCTGAATGTATTGCTGTTATATTGAGCATAAACATCGGAGATGATTCTTATAGTTTCATTTATAGTACAAAAACGATGCCCAACAACAAATTTCATTTATAGTACAAAAACGATGCCCAACAACAAAGATACAGCTACAGGTGTGACTTGAGTATGGATTCCAATCCACAAGTTTTGGCCATGGAGCCTTATTTTCCGTTAACAATTGGTATCCTGTGCTATACATTCGGTAGGATTTATTAGGATGAAGTTTTTATGTTTTATCATTACGGTTGATATAGTAGAATTGCTCTTTCTTTTATGCATCTGTCATTATATCAGGCGTTTAATTGTATGATGGTGTGTTTTTGATCTTTTGTTTCCTGCAATTGTTGTTGTGTGTAATAAGTCAACCATGATGATTACAGAGGTGAGAAATAAATAAAAGTTATAATCGGATAAAGGTCGTAGTTGGTCTTTATCATGACTCGTGTTAAAAGGGAATTGATTTGCACACCAATTTTTTTTATTCAGACACACTCATCAGTGCATTACACAGTTGTACTGTATATACATCAAGCTTTACCTGCTTGTACATATTGGTGTGCAAATCAAAAAAGTGTGTGTGCAAATCACTCCCCGTGTTAAAAAGGTGTTGACGGGGTATGCGTGGGTTCAAAAGTCAAAACAAATGTAAATTAGTCCGTTTGTATTTGATTGAATCTTGCAAATTTAAAAGGTGATGTCTTGCTTACAAACCTTTATCTGTAGCTGTTTAACCAAATACATCACATTGTTTGATAACCCAAAACCATTGCACAAGTCTTATTATACACAAGTTTGACGTGAAAAAGTCAAAGAATGACAGTGCACAAAATGAAAAATGAAGAGGTTCATTAAAAGGGCTAACCATATTCGTCAATTGTAATCATAATCATAACTAGTGGTGATAAACGCCCCACCAGAAGTGCGGCCAAAGTTCGTACCACCGTGATACTTAACACAAAAGACAGTCAATCCAGAAAAAATTATGTATGGAACCAAATCTAACAAGTGCATCAATGAATCAATAACTCATCAAGAGAATACCATATAATAATTCTGTATGGTTCCTCCTTTTTGAAAAAAAAGGAGCAACAACATATGCAATATCTTCAGGGGGCGATGTGGACTTCTGCCTCCAAATGCCTTGAACCTGTGCCACCATAGGAATAATACTTACGGATAATATACTATTGAAATATCAAAAAATATTGTAGAAATATTAAGTGTTACACACCATCCTGGCCAATTCTCAATCCAAATTTTAGGCATCTTTGGATATGCTGGCTTGAAATCATCACAGTAAAACGAATTGCACGTATTGATCTGTCAAAAATGGTCTATTATTCAGATTTTACTTAAACTATAGATTAGGCGAGTTCATATGATAAAATAGTTACCACCGGATATGGAGCATCCCATTGCTGACATTATCCATGGTACGCCGATATTTTGTTAAAGAGCCATTTTAGCTGCCCATTGGGTATATGCTTTCCCACCTTCACCATACGCTGCTTCGTAGAACCCATATTCGTTTTCCACCTGAAATAAGAATTGTATGAAATGAACCTAGATCCGGGAAGTAAACCTATAAGAGTTGGGTGGTTTACTTGCCTGAGTTAAGATGATGGGACCTCCATGTGATGGGAAAAACTTTTCTTTCTTCATTAAGTTTATGATGAGTGTCATGAACCATTGCATGTAATACTGCAATGACGATACACATTTATACATACAAAAAGAAAGAATAATCAAATTCTCGTAAAGGAACATTACTATGAGGGTGTCTGGAAATGCTTATTTTCTTAAGATAACATTTACCAACTTCAAACCTTGAAAGGTTCATTGTCGGTTATGAAAACGGCCCCTTTCACATAATGCAACCAAACTGGTATACCGCTGTATATTATACACTAACTTGTTAGGATTCTAAAAGACTAAAACATATATTTACCTTTTACGCATAAACACAATCTTGGAATAAAACTTTGTTCAAGAAACAATAGTCATGGACTCACCCATAGTTCCATCCTGCAGCAACAAATGGACCAATCCAAAGAATCAGAAGCATACCGGCATCCTCAATTATCTTTACAAATTTTTGTAAATCATACCTTCCACCAAAATAGTACTACTCAAAAAGTTAGGAAATCATTACTTAACAAGGAATGGTTTGATTTTTTTGACATGCAAAAGTCCCCACTTAATGTTTTGTTTTATTATATAAAAATAAAAGGTAAGTAGCTTTTAGACTCGGCTATTAGACACGAAACAAAATAAAAGTAAGCCCAACCCGACAAACAATTAGTTAAGAAAGCTCGGTCAGTCACTATTCATTATCTTCTCTTATCAAAAGCAAAATCCCTACAATCCAAAGAATTTCCCTAAAATCCAAATCAAAATGTCGGCAATCGGCAAGATATTAAAGGGGTGTTTGGCGAATCTGAAATGAAGATCGGTGGTATGACGGAAGATGGAGGAGATCGTGGATTAAAGGGCATATTTCAGAAAGCAAACGACGCGTACAAGACGCATACTATCCACTCTCGATCGCCATTGGCTCAGAAGAAGATCGATTTGCCGTTGAAAGATGCAGACTATCCAGAGTTAGTTCCGCCAATTTCGAGCATTTCAGAAAATTTGCCCTACTACCTCCTTGTTTTTCCGGCTATTGCAGCGACAACTTGTGATTTAAACCTTTTTTAGGATATGGTACGCCACATAACAAGCTGTCACCACAATGACCAGAATCACAAGGAGGTAGTTGGGCAAAATTTCCGAAATGCTTAAAACCGGCGGAACTAGCTCTAGGTAGTCCTTATCTTTCAACGACAAATCGATCCTCTTCTGAGTCAATGGCGATCGAGAGTGGATAACATGCTTCTTGTACGCGTCGTTTGCTTTTAGAAATATGCCCTTTAATCTGCGATCTCCTCCATCTGCCGTCATACCACCGATCTTCATTTTTAGATTCGCCAAACACCCCTTTAATATCTTGCCGATTGCCGACATTTTGATTTGGATTTTAGGGAAATTCTTTTGAATTTTAGGGATTTTGCTTTTGGTTGGAGAAGATAATGAATAGTGACTTACCGAGCTTTCTTAACTGATTGTTTGTGTGTTTGGGCCTTACTTTTATTTTGTTTTGTGTCTATTAGCCGAGCCTAAAAGCTACTTATCTTTTATTTTTATATAATAAAACAAAATGTTAAGTAGTAACTTTTGTATTTCAAAAAAATCAAACAATTCCTTATCAAGTAAAGATGAAGAGTTAAGGTAGATAGTAGATAAAGATGAAGATAAAGATGGGATGTGTGTATATTTTTCATGTGTTGTTGATGGTGTTTTTTGGATGAAGAGTTAAGGTAGATAGTAGATAAAGACGAAGATAAAGATGGATGTGTGTGTATTTTTCATGTGTTGTTGATGGTGTTTTTTGAATTTGAATGATGAAGATAAAGATGAAGGTAAAGATGGAGAGTTAAAGGTAGATAGTAGGTGGGGTGAATTTATGAAGAGTTAAATGATCATATCCAAATTTGTGTATGTTGTTGATCAGCTACAAGAAAGCAGAAAGCAAATTGGTCTATTTCTTCAATAAAGATAGAGAGGAGTTAATGTATGGAGACTTTCAATAAAGATGGGGGACCAAATTTATTTGATATGATAGCTTTGGTCCATTTTGGTAAACCATTAGAATAAAGTTCGAATTGGAAAATTGGATCAATAGATGGGTTATTTAAGTAATTCGGTTTTTATACAAACATACCCACTAAATACCCCGCACACACACACACACTCCACAAACAAAATAAAAAATAATAAAAACTTCTGTTGTAAAAATCGGTCCAGGCGGCCGATTAATCTTTGCATAATCGCTGATCGCTCACTAAGCGTCTTGATTTATCATAATCGGCTTATTTAATCGTTTTGGTCAAAGATCGCTTAAAAATGGGTCAACAAACCGATTAATCGAACAAAATCGGTCTAATCGGACAAAATTGCTTAAAAATCGATCAACAAACTCGCTTAAAAATCAGTCAAAATCGCTTAAAAATCGGTCCACAAACCGATTAATCGGACAAAATCAGTCAAAGATCGCTTAAAAATAGTTAACAAACCGAGTAATATTTATGTTTGACTTTAAACTTTGGAGAATTATGTATTATGTTTATATTTGAACTTTGATGCATTATACTTATCGCATACATATAATATAATATAATATCTGAAATTATAATTTTGTGCATAAAAATTCAATTCGATTAATCCTCGATTAATCCCCGCCTAACCGATTAATCGCTAGGCCCTACCCAACCGCCTCACTAGCGCCTAGCGATTTTTACAACCTTGATAAAAATATTGAGGGGACCCACTTTGGCATAACTCCATAGAAGGTGAATGTCTCATTGTTCGTTGCCTTGGTTTTTGCCCTCATGCGACACCTTAAACATTGCGAGTAACACTCACGACATGAGGTGAGTCCTCACGATTGCTTGCCACCATCACCGGGAGTAGTCTAAGGGTGCAGGTGTGCGGGAGAAGAATGAATGAATAGTGCCATGTCAGCAAGAAATTAGAAAACATTCTACTATACTATGCGTCAAAAGTTTTTTATTTTTTATTTTTTTTTGCGGGACTTAACTCTCGAAAGGTAGAGGAGAAAAACTCACTTTGGAAAGAGATTGTATTTTATTAGGGCCTCTTTGGTTGGTAAGTGAGTTTAGAATTGAATTTAGATTGGGATTGGTTTGAAAGAAAAGTAAGAGAGAAAAATAAATGATAGTAAATGATATTGTTTGTTTTATATATTAGAATAGGAATTAAATTAAATTTATAATATTGTTTCATTATTTTAAAAATAAAATTAAAGGAAATTGGCCCACCACTATGAAAAAAACAATTGATATTATAATAGATGATCACTTGAAATCGGATACATATTTTCAATTTCTTTTTTATTTGCGTGACTTTTGACTAAAGTCAAGAAAGGTTGATAGAATGTCAGAAATGTAAGGGGTGCGGGTGGGATCATGAAAGACCACATCTATGAGAATTAAATATTGTATCACATCTGAAAACTCAAACCAAACGATTTGTTATCACTTCAAATCCTTTCCCTCAAATCAAAATACCCGTAACAAACGGCACCTTAGTTCTTGTTATTGTGTATGTGTATGAGGAGGTATTTTTAAATGATAGAAAATATAAAAGATTAATGGAAAATATAAAAGGTGTTACAATAGTTAGAAAAAATTGAGATAAAAGATAAAAGATGTGTTTCTTTTATTACCCTCCGGTCCTTAACCAACTAACCTTTAGAAGCCGACGATAACAAAGACCCCGAAATGAAAATATCATTTTCCCTCTTTTCGTGTCCATCTCACTACTGAGTTATTGGCACACTCCAAAGTACAAGCAGTTAAAGCATGTTATACTTAAAGTACAATTTGTCTAATGCAGTCAGTGGAGTGTGCCACTAAATTATGGAAGTGTGCAAATCATTTCTCTTTATATTTACTCTCTACGAGTATTAATTATTTTTTATAAACATACTTTTGTAACTTGAGATTTATTTAACACCTTCATATCATATATGAATGATATCACCCTTTAATCAGAACATGCCATATCTACACAATTTATGCACCAAGCTTCACAGATAAGAAATCAAGGGGGTATGTTCGGAATAGCTTATTTTTCGGGCCTATGACCTTTTTCTTACTAGATTATGGACTTATATAAGCTGTAAAAATAACGTAATCCAGACACCCACTAACATCATCTGAGCTATGTGTTTAGATATGTATAACTGATATCTTACAACTTACATGAGTATTGCACACATGTCTAGACCTTTGTTGACCTCTTTGTACGTTATTCAAAAATTTATGCGATTTATATGTTAGGCGCTATATTTGGGGATATTGAGGTTGAGAAAATAAGCATGCCATAGATTGTATTTGGTTTTAAAGATTCATTAATTGGGTAAAAATACCGCAAGTTGTTGACTTTTTGTGTTATTATCTTAGATAGTGAAATGTGACAAGTAAGACACATAGTTATTTGATTATACATCTCTACCATGTAGTGCATACTTTGTCTCGGTATCCTATATCCGTCACTGCAAATGTTCATCAGTAGTGAAATGTAAAAACACCCTTGACATAGGTTTCAAATTCCATAGCTGTTATTTAAAATTGATATGAGTTCTGTTGGAGAACGTTTATAGGTATCCTAAACTGTAATGAAAAATGTTACATATAAAATAATCATGATAAATGGTGGTGAGTTAGATTAAAAGGTCATACACTTACATTTACCTCTTTGGTTGCAGTATGCTTCTTTGGTAACCACACTAGTTTGAGTAACATTCACCGATGGCACTTCGTTTGAGCCACTCTCGCATCATAGCCACTCTGCTTCGGTACCATTCAGTTTGTTCATTCTCTTCCTCCACTTATGAACCCGAAGATATAGGATCAGAAACCTTGACAAAACCTTCACTTCCTAACCTCGAATCATCCATCAATGCTGATCTGATATCGCAAATGCTTATCCAACATCACAACCCGTTCCACACAATGGAATCCTCTTTACAACTTAACAGCATTAAAATTTCCTTGGCATAGGTATAATATACTTATAGGGATGTTTATGAAGTTGAATAGGTTTGATCTTGCGAAAGAGGTTTGAGATGATATGAAGGGTAATGGGGTGGGGCCAGATTTGGATTCATACACATTGTTGGTTCTTGAACTGTGTGAAAAGCTTTATAGCGGGTTGATACAATCTGATATGTTGAGGACATGGAGGAGGTTAAAGAAAAAGCTTGATGATGAATCCATATCATTCTCTTCGGAGTATGAAAAGTATCATATTAAACCTTATAAAAGGTGAAGGTCACCCCATTGCGGAAACTTGCATGTCCAAGTGATGTCAACGCTCCTGAAGGGAAATTTCGCATGCAACGCGACTTGGTGCACAGGGGTCGGTCTTTACATTTTTGTTATTAAAAATCAGTTTTCCGGTAACATTTAGTGCAATTTCACATACTTTACGGATCATAAAAATGCGGTTATATGTCCTCATTTCCTCTTTTTTTGCAGATGCAATTGGAGCAGTCATTTCACTGAGCGATGGACAGAAATGGAACATATTAAGAAACCGTTTTATTGCTCTTGCATACATTTGTCAAGTTGACTGGTATGAATTTATATTCTTCATTACACCTTTTGTTGGTTAAAGGAAACCCGATGCTTATATATAGACACTTGTGTATAGTTAATGTGTATATAGGTATGTGCACTCTCCCATGTTTTTTGTCTGGATAGTTTTGAGTAATAGAGGGCATTATTCCTCTGCAAGGCGACGCTTTTTACACGAGAAAAATTTAAGGCTACCTGTATACTATGGTTCTTGTGTGTAGAAAAATGTGGTCACATTTTTTATTCTCAATACTTGTACCATCTTCTAAAAGCAAAAAAAAAAAAAAACAACAACAACAACAACTAAAATGGTTATTATATCGGTAGTCATGGCTTTGATTAATCACTAAAGAATGACCCTAGTTAGGGTGGCAAAATGGGCGGTGAGAAACGTTTGGAAGTGGGTAAAAACAAGTTTCTTGAAAGACGAATCTGTCGGGTTGGGTCGACCCACAAACCTGTTTACCTTTTTTTTCGAACAACAACTTTTAAAACCAAGCTCTAACAAGGAGCTAGAGCCACAATACAAAAATTACAAAGAGTTTAACGCCAACATAGGGCTTTGTAAGAAACCTATCCAATTACATCTCAACTTTTTATTCCTATTGGACATCCAAAAGAAAGCTTGAGATACGATGAAATCGAAGATCAAAGCCTTCTTAGGCTTGTTAACGTCAAAAACCGTCTCATTTCGGAACCTCCAAATACTCCAAGCCGCAGTGATCACAACATTGTACAATCCCTTCCTTTGAATTTTCGAAATCTTGAGATTATCCACCCAACCAAGCAGGTCCTTCATCGACGACAAATGTGGAATGTCCAAATCCCACCACCGACCAATTTGTCTCCATATCTCCATAGCAACCTTACAACTCAAGAAAACGTGGCTACTAGACTCCGTAACATCATCACAAATACCACACAAAGTAGAAGGCACATCCAAGCCTTTTTCCTCTAAATTGTCGCGAGTCGGGAGTTTATCTAAAAGTAATTTCCAAATAAAAACATTGATCTTTATCGGAACATCTTTACTCCATCTTGTGGGAGTATTATCGATAACCAAGGTGCCCGTATCAATAATGCTCCTTGCCGACGCAACAGTGAACACCCCTGTTCCGTCCCCCAACCATACCCATCTATCTTTTTGTGGAGATAAGGTACAAGAGCCGAGCAAGGTAAGCAGACGGTTCCACTGTTCGAATTCAGCCCCACCTCTCGGATGTCTTCGAAGCCAAACCGAATCCAAAGACAATAAAATCCGGTCCTTCACCGTTGCATTCGGCTCTGCGTCCAATCTGAAAATCCGAGGAAATTTTCTGTTTACCTGTTTGTATTTTTTTTTCTTGAGTTTTATATTGTTGGAGACAATCTTATATATAGAGTTAACTACATTTTTGGTCATTGTGGTTGTATCAAAATCTCACTTTTGGTCCAAAATTCAAAAAATCGCACGGATTAGTCCAAAAGTCCACGTGGACTTCATTTTTAGTCCAAAATTCGTCCCTAGTTAGTTTAGTCGTTAAGTACGTTGCATCGTTAGTCTTTTAACCTAACGGTCGTTAGCAATGTTTAACACCGTTAGTCCTTTCAGTTAAAAATTTGGAAAAATTTGAAAAAAAAAAATTTCCAAAAAAAATAATTTGAAAAATTCGAAAAAAATTCTAAAAAAAAATTTTTTGACGAATTTTTTTTTTCCAAAAAAAAAATTCGAAAAAAAATTTCTAATAAAAAAATTTTTTTTTGACGAACTTTTTTTTTCCAAAAAGAAAATTCGAAAAAAAAATTCTAATAAAATTTTTTCTTAAAAAATTCGAAAAATTTTATAAAAAAAAATTTTTTTGACGAACTTTTTTTTTCCAAAAAAAAATTCTAATAAAAATTTTTCTTAAAAAATTCGAAAAATTTTATAAAAAAATTTTTTTTGACGAACTTTTTTTTTCCAAAAAAAAAATTCGAAAAAAAAAATTCTAATAAATTTTTTTCTTAAAAAATTCGAAAAATTTTATAAAAAAAAATTTTTTTTGACGAACTTTTTTTTTCCAAAAAAAAAATTCGAAAAGAAAAATTCTAATAAAATTTTTTCTTAAAAAATTCGAAAAATTTTATAAAAATTTTTTTTTTGACGAACTTTTTTTTTCCAAAAAAAAAATTCTAATAAAATTCTTTCTTAAAAAATTCGAAAAAATTTATAAAAAAAAATTTTTTTGACTAAATTTTTAGGAAAATTTTTTATATATATACATACACATTTTAATTTTTAGAAATTTTTAGAAATTTTTTTTTTGGAAATTTTTAGAAATTTTTTATATATATTAGAAAATTTTTTAATATATTAGAAATTTTTAGAAGAAAATTTTTATTAGAAATTTTTTTTTCGAATTTTTTTTTGGATTTTTTTTCGAATTTTGGAAAAAAAAATTTCGTCAAAATTTTTTTTTTTTTTTTTAATTTTTTCGAATTTTTTAAGAAAAATTTTTATTAGAAATTTTTTTTCAAATTTTTTTTTTTGGAAAAAAAAAAATTCGTAAAAAATTTTTTTTTAGAATTTTTTTCTAATTTTTCAAATTATTTTTTTTTGGAAAAATTTTTTTTTTCGAATTTTTTCAATTTTTTAACTGAAAGGACTAACGGTGTAAACATTGCTAACGACCAAACTAACTAGGGACTAACGGTGCAACGTACTTAACGACTAAACTAACTAGGGACGAATTTTGGACCAAAAGTG
>JARVZY010002561.1:0-67000 GCA_030686995.1 Artemisia argyi
CATTTTTGTTGATGGAGACAATAAATGTGTCGGATTATATGCCGCGGTGGATTCTTAATGATGCATTTGAATGATGTTTGCTTCTCGAATGTATTCTTCTTCTTCTTTCAGTTTGGTTTATATACTTTTTTAGTGTTGTTTTTTCTGCTCTTTATTTAAGAAAATTTGGAACTGTTTGGATTGTGTGATATAATAATGATAACTGCTTATTGTCGCTTGAAGTTGCAACAAACAGTTTTTAGCATTTGGAATCCGATAATAGAAGCACATTTTAAAACTATTTGCTACAACTAATAATGAAAAAAGGTTAGCTAAAGGGGAACGTACTTTGATTGTGAACACATTTGCAGGCTATCAACAGCAAGAGTTGCAGGCCGAATTATGGTAAAGGATAATGGACAAGTTGTTGAGGTATTTTTATAGAATACATGCTATTTTTTTAGGGTGGTGATATTTACACGGAAACTTTTACTAGATCCACAGAATTTTTATGTGATATTACTTTTATGCCCTCCCACCCCTTTTAGCTTCTACCTAGTTTTTTCCAGTTCTTAAACGTCCCAATACCAATGATCTACCGTCGATATATAAAATATAATGTTGAAGACTCTCAAGTTATAGATAACCATTACATCTATACTAGTCCTCTTGTCAACTATTTGTTCAATAGTACAACTACAAGTGCGCAACTTTAGATAACAAAAACAATCCTGTCGCTGAATAATCTCGTGGATGTAGAATCACCACCATCGCACCCAATAATGATATTTTCCCGGTAGAAAAAGGCACAAGTATACATATATGTACAGTGGCATAAAAATATTTGTTGATCTTCAAATAAAAAACTCCCGATAACAGCGTGAACCATCGAGATTAAACTCTGTTGATATCGCTCATATAATTGTATTAAAGGGGTACGAATCCACTAATAAGTTACCCGCTCCATGATTCTGTTACAATTCCACTCAGTCTTATCGTTTAATCTCGAAGTCTCGGGTGTTTAATAATTTCCCTTTTTTCGGTAACAGATCCGATTTTAAGATTAGTACCACTATGAGATTCGAATCGTCGACTTGTGAAGATGGTATACGATTTGTGTGTAGTAGTAGCATAATGGTACTAATCTTGTGTGGAGTGATTCTGATGGTCAAAAGGTGAGGACGTAAGAGATGGTGTCATTTGGAAGACAATCAGGAGTAACAGCATTGTGGAAAGAAAAGAATAACAATATGGTTAAAAGCTAAAAAAAGGGTGGGAGGGCACACATGTAAAATCACGTAATATTTCTGTGGATGTAGTAAAAGCTTCCGTGTAAATATCAATTCCCTTTTTTTATAACCTTTATATATTGGATCTGCCAATGTGGTATTTGAGATAGAATCTAAGTATAATAGTTTTGATAAAATTACACCCTCGAAGTTGCTTATTAATCAATAGTAATGTTTGGTTATAAAAGTGAGTTAGTGGTATTTTAGTATTTGTTTAAGTTACATCATGATGCAATTAAATTCAGTTCAGAACTAAATTTGTCTTAATTTCTTATATGAAATAACCTTTTTGTAGTGATTTGGTGACAGTCAGAGGCACTTCAAGAGGTAAGAAATATTTTTAGTACTTTTTAACCGTATTATCATGTATGTTAGAGCTACATTTTAATTCTAACGAGTAGCAAAGTCCATGACCTGTGCATATAGGTAAATAAGTTAAGAATTCAAATGTGTTAAAATAAACACCATATTTGACATATTGTGTATACATAAAATTTCTAATAGAATGATTTTCATTTTCGATATTGTTGTACATAGTTGGTGTAATTGGCATACTTCTGATGTTGAATGTGTTTCTTATGAATATGGAATTAGTATCTCAGTGGTTCTCGATTGTTCAAGTTGGTTTCAATTATTATTATTTTTTTCATTAATGATGATGGTGCAGTATGTGGCTGCGAATACAATGTTGTATGTGCAATATTGCCAGGTATCGCGGGGTAAAGAGGTGCATGGGAAGTTTCAAGTGATGAGGATGTTTTGCCTGGTGGTTTTACTTACATGATGTATGCTTTTATGTTTGTTTGTTCGATTAGTCTGTATTAGAGTATTCATTAGAGTATTATGGTCAGGTTTTAGTTGTAACCAAAAGGAAATAGGTTGTTTGTAAGGAGCGCGTAGAATGGTGAATAATACTGTATTTTTGAAGTCAGGTTTAGTTGTTGTAACAAAAAAGAATGAGGTTGTTTGTAATGAGTTGGTAATGGGTCTTCTGAAAAATTGATGAATGGTTGATAATGGAATATTGAATGATATAATTCAAGTTACATGATCGTTTTTCAATTTGTATTTGCGTAGTAAAAGTTCATTATTTGCATTGTAAAAGTTCGATTATGATTACAAAGTTCTGATAGAGATAATTGTCATATAGATTACAAATTTACAACAGATGTGTTGACCATTGAAGTACTAATATATAAGGAGTATAGATATCCTTTTTTTTTAACGGCAACTTTATTAACGAAACAACTAGCAAGGAGTATAGATATCCTAATGTGTGTAATTAAAAAACTAAAATGAACTACAAACATGTTACTAGAGAAAATTGCTTCATGTACTTATTGTATCATATCTTATCATTATTTGTATGTGTATGAAGACATTTTTTGTTTTCTTTTCATGTATCTTTTAATTTTTTTGTTTTTTGTTTCAAGTTTGTCACATCATTCAGAAATAAAATTTAACTAAGAGATCATGAGACTATTCATGTCTCTTGCAAGCGTTGTGTAACCATCTTAAATGTGGAGTTAATAAACCTTTTGCATATATTAATTTACTTAGACCGTCTATTGAAATAATGATGAAGTTCATAAGACGATAAATATATTTGGCTCTAGCAATTAACTTAACGTAACAAAAGTACCTTATAAAATGTCAAAGACATATGCTCGGAAAAAGTGGGTCGAAGAGTTGAGATATACATAACTTATACAAATAATTTTCATCCTTTTAATTACTATTTGAAAATTTGACTTTGGTCGAGTACTCCAGATCAAACTAAGCATGTAACATTTAAATACGTATAACCCTTGCAAAATCGATTATTCTTTATGGTGGAAAAAGCCCGTGCATCGCACGGGCCATGCTATTTTCCTCCATAACTTATCGTATGAAGTGCAAATTGAAATTCTTCAAAAACCAACACTATCAAGTTTCACTTGCCTATAACTAAAACCATAACATGTATCTCTATAGTTTAACAATGAGTTTTCATTCAAAAATTAGTGTCATACTAATAAGATTTTTATCAACCTTGGACCTTTGTATTCTATATTCATGTTTGCAAGTGTATTCAAATAATGAAATGACATGATCCCGCAATGAATACATGACGAAAATTAGTGCTGAACATTACTCTATGAACACTTAGATACAGCCCGTGTGCAACGCACGGGTCTTAATGACTCATGATTAGAAAAGGTGTGATACCATCACAATAAAGATAGATATATAATGACGAAAATAAAAGCCGAATATTATGCTATGAACACTTATATATAGCCCATGTGCAACGAACGGGTCTTCATGACTATTATGCTATGAAAACTTCTATACAGCCCATGTGCAACGCACGAGCATTACTGACTAGTATTATGGAGTGTTTAACATGTTATAATTAATTATGTGCATACACTCAATAACAAGTGCTTCACATTAATATTTACAGGGCGTACGTTTACAAAGTGTTTATATTTTTTATAACTAAACCCATGCATACATTCAATAACACGTGCTTTAGCACTCGTGCATGTACGAGGTTCAAACTATAAGTACAACTAATAATTATACTTCGACTATATTTGTTCGGTGTGTGCTTATAAATCGTGCTTTAAATATGATATTTATAATCCCATACATATACGGTTTTTTTGGTATTACAATTAATTTAACTCAAGTTTAGCCGTATTTTATTTTTATATACAGTGTAGGCACGGGTTATTAAAGATGGATTGAGTCCGGACAATGACTACAACTAATAGTAATATATCAACTACATTTGTTCAGGTTTGAAAGTATGATCAAATTTTGTTTTTAATGTTATTGTTTGAGTAGTTTATGTTATAATTAATCTGATGCATATATTTAATAACAGCTGCCATGTATAACGCGTATATTTACAGAATTTTTTGTATTACAATCAACTTAATAGAAATAACAATAACAATAACATCATTAATAATACTACTAGCAGTGGCAGTTTTTTTTTTTTTTTTTTTTTTTTTTTTTTTTTTTTTTTTTTTCACAGTAAAGCATAATGGTATTTGTTATACATATAAATTTCTTAAAAGTTGTGAAAATCAAGTGTTTGGATGTAAGATTAACTTAAAAAAAAAAAAAAAAAAAAAAAAAAAAAAAAAAAAAAAAAAACATTAATTGTAATAACTATTAACAAATAAGAATTTAACCTTTTTTTACAAGTACAAAATTAAAAGGAAAAAAATCCTTGCTAGGCAAAGCTTATTTTTAGTTAGGTTTTTTGTTTTTTGTTTTTTTTCAAATTAAAAGTTTGACAAGTCAGTTTCAATTTTAACTTAAGGATTTTATTTATTTAGTATTTTTTTTTTATACCTATGTTTCCGACTCGACATTGCGAGCCGACTAATCTCAGGACGACTACCTATTTAGATAGCCCGGAGTCGTCGCATGTGAACCTCCGTAGCCTAATTTTATCTAAACACAATAACTTTGAGTGTCCAAATCATTTTAAATGATTTGGAGATGATTTGCACACTGCATAAAATGTTATCGGGACACTTTTTTTAGGAAGATGATTTGCACACTGCATAAAATTATGTGCATACACTCACATATAAGCTTAAACAAACATCCCTTAAGATAAAATTAGGCTACGGAGGTTCACATGCGACGACTCCGGGCTATCTAAATAGGTAGTCGTCCTGAGATTAGTCGGCTCGCAATGTCGAGTCGGAAACATAGGTATACAAAAAAAAATAATAAAATAAAAAAATCCTTAAGTTAAAATTGAAACTCACTTGTCAAACTTTTAATTTGAAAAAAAAAACAAAAAAACAAAAAACCTAACTAAAAATAAGCTTTGCCTAGCAAGGGTTTTTTTCCTTTCAATTTTGTACTTGTAAAAAAAAGGTTAAATTCTTATTTGTTAATAGTTATTACAATTAATGGTTTTTTTTTTTTTTTTTTTTTTAAAGTTAATCTTACCTCCAAACACTTGATTTTCATAACTTTTAAGAAATTTATATGTATAACAAATACCATATGCTTTAGTGTAAACACAATAACTTTGAGTGTCCAAATCATTTTATTCAGTGTGCAACTCATCTCCTCAAAAAAAAGTGTCCCGATAACAATAGAAGTGTGCAAATAACTTCCCATTTGAAAATAAAGCTCTCATATCGATATAATTTTTGATTTTCACATACCGGAGTATCTTATTATACAAGAGATGTATAAATTTCAAACTATATTTAAGGAGAAAAGGATAGTTCTGCATTCAAATCTACAAATAAATTCGGGTTTGATTCTATTCTCATATACAGTCATATAAGTAGATTCACATCAAAGAGCACCTAGCGAATATAACTATTTTAAGACTCGTTTTATTAGTTCATGAATGATTCAGTTCTATATCTTGAACGAAGTATTAAGTTAGAAAATATTAACAAAACCTGCCCTCGTGTAAAACTGGAACAGTCACATTATCTTGTTGTATGGAAGAACATTGAAAGTTTATCTTGATCCATGTCTTTATCACAATGTACGTCATCAAGCGAATTATTATTTGATCATTTTCTTTATCACAATGTACGTCATCAAGCGAATTATTATTTGATCATTTTCTATTTCTAGAATCATTTAATTACTCGGTCTTTGGTTTACTATCCTTGGTCTTTGGTTTACTATCCTATAGGGTTTGAGTTTGAGTTAGTCATCGTTCATATTTACATTAAAAACTTTACAAGACTCTTTCTTAAACTTTTATGATTCTTTTAGTAGGTACATGATTGAAAACTGCGACCGAATGAAATGAGTCAGAAGGTGTAGCGCGTTTCAACCACGAAGAAGTGCTTTTCTTGGCACATAGTAAAGAATTTTTGTCGATTATTTTAATATAGTACGTAGTGGGATTATACAATTCTTAAGAATGTTTGATTGCTACTATGATTAATTATGTAAAATATTTAGAAAGGACAAACTGAGACTTCTTCTTAAATTAGACAATGTCAATTAAAAGTTACTAGAACGGTACCCGCGCAATGCGGCGACGGATATCTTGTGACTATATTTAAATTTTGCGTTATTTGTTTACACGTTTAGTTGTATTCATACTTTATAAGTAGAGATAATAGAGATTGTTAAGCCAAATAATTTTAGTTTGAACAACCAACCGCTTTCTAACCAACTTGCTTCTTTACAAATTAAGTTTGAAAAATTTTCATAATAAGCAAGAGAAAAGTCTGAATTTTAAACATTTCTAATTATAAAATAGTACTAAATGCATTATAATATAGTATAGATAATATTACATATACAAAACAATCGAATTGAAACCTTAGCCGTTAGCAAAGGGCAGGGCACCCTTCAGGCATTTACTCTACTCGATGCCAGCTATGTATATTAATTTTATTAATCGTGAAAAAAAAATTTTATATATATATATATATATATATATATATATATATATATATATATATATATAATGAATAAAATTTAGCATATTTAATATACGAATTAGTTTGTGATTTGTATATGTTTATAAAGTTTGTTTTTATATTTTAAATATAAATAGTATTGAAAATTTAATACTTAAATTGCGTGAAATGAAAATTTTGTAAACTATTTCAAAAGGTAAATAAACATTATTTTTTAAATGATATATGCTATGTCATGCATTATAACCTCTACAGTTTTAAATGTTAGATATTTAAACATTAATAGTGAACGATATCATTAATGATTTTGTAGTAACAAAAGAATAATCTAGGTTTAAACAACTTTTCAATGACTCTTTCTATTTACGCGGACATGTAGAATTGTAGATGGACTTTTCTGGGTTCTGGAACCCTAATTGACTTCACATCATTTGTCTAAATGCTTACGAAAAACAAACTTTAATGTCACTATTCAAGACGTATATTAACTCCCTTTACAAGGATTTGACAATTTAACTAAAAAAATAATATAATTTTAGTATAAATACAGCTTAGGAAGCTTGTAAATGTACTTCAAGATTTGAACATAGTCTTTCAAATGGCATTTAAACTCTCTTTTGCTTTATCGTTAATCTTTTTTCTTGTTTTCTCTGTTCTACCCGCCTTTTCACATTTACCATACCCTCACTTAAACCCAAAAGGTTTATTGGTTAATAGCACATATTCGTCACCTTATGGGTTCCTCAAAGGTGTGAAAGGGTGTCAAAAAGGCCAGGATGTAAAAGGCATTCACGACCTTAAACTCTATCTTAGTCGTTTTGGGTACCTAAACTACCAAACAAACCCTAATATTACCGACCCTGAGAAAGATCATTTTGATGAGGAACTTGAGGCAGCCCTCAAGTCGTACCAAGTCTATTACCATCTTAATGCCACTGGGACGCTTGATGCACCAACATTGTCCAACATGGTCATGCCTCGTTGTGGGTTTCCTGATAAGGAAGGCCACCACCATAGCAATGGCCCGTTACATATAGTCTCCCATTATTCATTCTTTCCAGGTAGACCAAAATGGCCCAGGTCGAAAAGGCATCTAACCTATGGTTTTGGACCACGTTTCCCTACCCGATTTATGCCTCCTGTAGCAAGAGCTTTTAGAAAATGGACCACTGCTTCTCGTTATTTCACATTTTCAAGAGCTAGTTATGCACGTGCTGACCTAAAGATAAGTTTTGCACGTCGAGACCATGGAGATGGGAGCCCATTTGATGGGCCTGGTGGAGTGTTAGCACATGCTTTTGCACCTACAAACGGAAGATTCCATTTTGATGCAGATGACAGATGGGTTGTTGGCAGAGTACCAAATGCTTACGATGTTGAGACTTTGGCCTTACACGAAATAGGACACCTTCTTGGGCTTGGTCATAGCACCGTCCAAAATGCAATAATGTGGCCTACGTTTAGCTCAGGAGTAACAAAAGGTATAAATTCGGATGACATTCAAGGGATCCGGGCTCTATATGGCAGCTGACTTGTACTCCTGCAAAAAGAAAACCAATAGGTGATTGGTGTTCTGATACTTGTGTTTTTTTTAGCATAAAGAAGAATAAGAATGATGATTATTACCAAGGTAACAGTCGGTAATAATGTCGCAAAATGATTCTTTTGTGTAATGGTTGTGATTTATTGTCAAGTATTTGGTTCTCTTTGTATGCACCGTAATGTTCTATATGAAAGATTGTTTCATGCATGCTTTCTTTTTTAGAAATAACAATCTGACTCTCTTTTTATCAGTCTTTTTAATTTTTTCTCAAAAAAAATATTAAAACCATTAATTGCATTCAATGGATATATTCCAGACCCAAACTCGACATAAATGTATATTTTAGTTTTGCACTTAAAAAAAATAAATAAATAAATAATAAATAATAAAAAAAATAATAAAAAAAAAAAGGCCAGACAAGAAGCTAGCCAAATAAAATTACCTGGAAATGGATTAAACATTACAAAGGTTACAAACCCACTAGATCCAATTATAAGTACCTTACGAAACCTATTAGAAATTCAATTAAAAGTGAAGAGTTTTACGTACATCATTAAGGATTAAACCTTTCTTCGGCCTTTTAGATGAGAAGATAGACTCATTCCAATTAAAAGTGAAGAGTTTTACATCATTAAGGATTAGAACCAAATTGATTGTGTCCCAATTAATGGTATCCATTTGTTGTGTCAAAAGCTCCCCAATAAAAATTGTTGTGGGTTTAAGTCATGCTTAAAATATGTGAGATAATTTGTGGTGTGTATGATGTGAGATAGTTAGTTATAATTCTAAAAAATCATTAAGGTTTATACTTTTCTTCGGTCTCTTAAATGAGAAGATAGACTCATTCCTAAAACGCCAAAAGATCCAACGGGTGGAATGAATTACGACATCAAACACCTTGGTGTAGATAGGGAGATAAACGTGAATGGCTTGCGAGAGAGAATACCTCATTGAGATTGTCAACATTAACGTTATGAATGTTCCACCATTTAAGAACATCAAGCCATGTGGATTTAGCAACACTACACTTGACTAAGATGTGGTCTTCCATTTCAAGATCGTCATCACACACCGGGAACCAATCTGAGTTTAAATTGATTCCCCTTTTGTCCAAGTTGACTCTAGTAAGTCCTAATCAGATTAAGCTTCTAACATGGAACACTAAACCTTATAAAAACATAACTTATTTGCTCTTGAAGAGGTTTTAATCTTAACTTGAACATGATTACACTAAGCTTAAATTAAGACATGGGTTGAACCCGAACCTATTTAACTTTGATTGCACTCAAACTTCACCCATTCGACAACAAATGAGCAACTAATATGCCAGAGAAATACCATCTTTATAACTTGCACGAAATTGAAATTAATCGAATACATTCCTTAAAATCTAGTGTAAATGAGATCCCTTCTATGGCTAAATTACCATCTTTAAATTGGATAGAGTAGTTCTATCATTTTTATAACGCTCTATCCTCATCTATGTATAGTAACTTCTTTGTTCTAGCTTCTTGCTAGGATTTTGATAACATTGTTGTTTTGAAATAAACCTGAATGGCATTAAGAGTTTGATGAGGACAACTTTAGTGATGGGAGGATGTTGATTAACTTTGAATGGCATACGTTATTAAAACAACTCGGACATTATAGATTTAGCTAAAGCATTCCATAGTGAAGTATTTGATTTCGCTAAAGCATTCCGCAGTGGCCGCATATCCAACCATTGCAATTTCTGCCACAATTACTTTTTATTTTCTTCGATATCTCCTCATGGTGAGTGGAATCTCACAATCATCATCTCCACATGTCAACAGAGGAGACCAATGTGCTTCCTATTGGTAGTTTATATCCCTCTCCTCTTCTAGTCGCTAATACAATCGCGGTCGTTTAGCTAGATTATTGCATTTCTGAACTATTGTGCTGTCGATTTTCTTATTTTGTGACAAACCAGTAACAAACACACTCACAAACTGTTGTGCTTTTTTTTGTTTTTTCTACTTTTATGGAACCATTATACATCAAAATTTTGTTGCATTAACACCGTCTTCATCGGCGGAATTTACATATAAGTAATGAAACCCTAGATTCGTCGAATCAATCCACCCAAATGTGCAACCAAATCGCCTTAGCCTTCCTTGTATGCACTCATCTTTAGTGCATTATTGTTATTTGTTTAAACCCTTAGTTAATTATCTAATTGATTACATGGTTGCTAAGTCGAGTCATATCTTGTACATATTGTTTCGGGACGATTGGGACTCATGAGTAAAGTACTAATGTTATGGAGTAATGGGGGAAGAACATCAAATTATTACCCCCATATGTGCGTTAATCTTAAAAAGTACTCCAAGTGTTTTGATTATCTTAATTCGAGTCATTAGAGTAGTTTATTGTAAAGTGTGTAAAAATTCAAGTTTAAGATGAATGCAAATTCCCTATGATCCCAGGTCTTTGATTTACCTGGGCAATTTGAGGAATATAATAAGCAGTTTGATTTCAAGCTTCAAGGCCGTTCGAGGAAGTAATCTCTTTATTTGGATTTGTTTATTTGCTTTGCATGTCGTTTTTGTTTTCAATGGTTGTTCTAGTTGTTGGTAGCTAGTTGTTCATTTATGGCATGTCATAAATGATATAGGGGTTGTTCAAGCGGTTGTTTGAGGTTAATGTGGCGTTTCAGCCACATTCCACTGTACTTGAAACGGTTTTTTTTGGTTAATATATTTTTCCAGGGTGGAAGTTCCCTTTTACCCAAAAACAAATTCCCTATGATGTATTATTTTGGATGGTAGGGTAAGAGTGTATGTAAAAAGAAAAAAAAATCAAGAAAAAGAAAGAAAAAAATAGAAAAAGAGAAAAACATACGAACTACCATCCCATTTCATTTTATGTTTGTTTTAAGTTTTTGTTATTTTTGATTTATTAGCTTAAGTCGAGTCTAGTCTTTGCTTAACAACGCCATATTGTACATGTAATTAACCAAGATGATTAACTCGCCACCAGTAAATATTGCCTTTATCCAACAAAACCGTGTTTTCCATATCCCTACACCTAACGTTATAACCCTTTAAAAGACCTCTTTGATAGTTTATCCTAGGTGCTTACGCCCAGTGGTGGAGGTTTGATCCTTTCTCAAGCCTATGGTAATCTATTTGCTATGACAGGTAATGAGAGATGTTTTCCATTTCCATATTGTGATATATACTTTATTACACCCGAGAGATGTGAGTATCTAAACACTATTTGTGAGGTGCTAGTGTATGACCTCCGTGCTTGTTTTTGGTTTTAAGTGGAATGATTATTTGTTGTAATTACTTTTATATTAGTGTTAAATGACCCCTAACTTGTATTTTGATTAGAATAAAATCGCATTTGCTTGAGGACAAGCAAATCTCAAGTGTAAGGGTATTTGATGAGGCGAAAAGTGTACCGATTTTAAGGGGTCATTTAAGCCCGAATTCGAGATTATTTGATTAATTATTGCCCTAAATCGTTCCTTTTGTCATTTTAGGTACTTTTGGAGAGAAATCTGGAAAAAGGAAGCATTTTGAACGTTTTTGGAGCATAAAAGTTAAGAAAACGACCAAGTCTCACATTTCCTTGCTGGAACAGTACCTGACGACGTCAAGCTTTTACACGTGACGGCGTCAAGAGTGACAAAAGAGGTGGATATGGAACTTATAATGTGACGGCCCAGAGAGTTTTCAACCTTATTGGCCTGACGGCGTCACCAAGGCCCTCAGGGTCCAAATACGAGTGACGGCCCATAGTGATTTCCTACATGACGGTATCACAATTGTATCTAGGCAATACGAATTTTATCATGGCGGCGAGTTGACGGCGTCACAAGCTATAACATGACGCCGTCAAGCTGTAAAATCTATATATAGTATTCTAATTTTCGTTCATTAGTGTGGAACTTTGTGTGGGATATTAGGGCATAAACTCTAGACGAATTTTAACAGCTTTTCAAGGGTTTCAACCCCTTGATTCTTCCATGTTCAATTGAAGATAAGTATTCATTCAAATCATTCAATCTGTCTATATGTTGTGTGATTATATCTTACGCTTGTCTTCTCCTTAACATGCTAGGCTAGATCTTTATTGTATTTGCTTATATGTAGTGAACCTAGCTGTTGATTATGAGTTGATTGTTTGTTTATAATTGTTACGGATGATTGTATTCGATGTTAGGCTTAAGAAAACTGGCAGACTTCCATTGGTAACTTGCTTGAACATCTTAAGAAACATGATCGGAGGTGTACTACGATTTTTGGTTGTATTTAATGCGTAATTCCGCCCATTCCTTCAAAACCCGAGATTTTACTTGCTTTCATAAAATATAAAAAATACAAAAAGAATCATCCCTCACCTCTAGACCTAGTTTAGTAGGCTTTCTAATCCCAGCGACACTATTCCTGAGTTGAACGATCAACCCCCCGGTACTTGTCACTATACTATACTACAACGATCAGGTACACTGCCTGGCGGGGATTGAAAGCTTCTCAAGATCCCTTGAGAGGTAAAACCTGTTGCGAGGGCACAATCCCGCGTATCATATAGCTAACTAATAAGATAAAAACCAAACTCGGACTTGAATTTATTGTGATTCGACTCTTGATAGTGGTCATTTGGTTTAGAATCATTGGTTTATGTTGGTTCTTTATTATCAAGGATTAGTAGTTTGTAGCCATTTACTTTCTTATTTTATTCGGGATCTAGTCCTTGATCCAATTTCCATGGACCTAATATGTGGAAACTTTCGTAGAGTTTGCGGTGAGATGATCCATTATGCAAATTTTAAACTAATTTGTATGTCCTTTATACAGAAACTGACAATCATGATTAGATGTTAGCTAGCAAATCATCTTGCTTCCCTGACATCACCTACTAATATGTACATTTCCATGCAAATCCATCCTACTATAAGTGGTGTGGGAGGAAACTAGGGAGGTGTATTCTCATTTTTTAGGTGATGTAATTCCATCCTACACACACGTGCAAGTGAACATACACATAGTATGATCATCGTCATATATTTATTGCTATATTTCAAGTAAACACACAACACGACAAACACGCATATAAACATAAACGTTAAGATAAATATATTATAAATCTACCGACAAAATGAATATGAATTATAAATTTGATTTATTTAGTTATTTATTCATATTATAATAATTATATATTATTATATAATAAAATCGGTTCGGTTCGGTTTTTACGGTTCCGTTTTTGGAAGAAAACCGAAACCAAACCGTGTTTTTCGGTTTTGAAAAATTAAAAACCGAACCAGCGGTTTTTTGTTTTGGTCGGTTTTTTCGGTTAGGTTTTTTCGGTTTTCGGTTCGGTTTCGGGTATTTCGGTTTTGTTTGCTTACTCCCTCCCTCCCAACCATCTTGCCGCCTGAGGAATGCTTGCCATTTGCTCACTTTGCTAGCATTGGGGATAGCCTTATATTGATCAACAGGTTTAAATCACTTGAGGCACTAAATGTATTTTACAATTTGTTACCTGAGCATCACATCTCTTTTGAGGGTCTCGGGTAACCATTTACTTTCATTTTCCACTCAGGCATTTTTGTTTCATCATTTCTCCGAGGTTACTGATTATAGTTTTAGAGCTGATATGGAGACCGAACTTGATATGTCTATGGCGGTTTGACTGAATGGAAAGGCTTACTCAGGATTATTGGACAAGATTTAGTAAGTATTGTGAACATGCAGGTAATGTTCATATTCATCGGGTGGAGAAATGTAGGGAAAACCTTTTAGGTAGTTAGTTAGTTAGTTTTTTTTTTTCAAGATCAAAGTAGAACCTGTCCAAGCTGTCAAGAGGGTACTTTGATTACGCATTTTGCTTGTTTTTTATTTAGTTATTTTTATATGCCCATTCTGTTAAATTAAGTTTTCCGCTCATGCATATTGATTATGTTCTTTGGATCAGGGCTGATATCATCATTAGTTTGAATAAGGTATGCTTTTTTATTTTACTTTCAAGCTTAATATTTCGTATAATCATTGAAGAAATGTAATGCAGGTAATTTGTATTTATAACAATATAGGGGTTGGGGGGGGGGGGGGAATCTAGTTAAGTTTGATCTAATCGAATAAAAGCCGAATCTCGATTAGGGTCTAATTTAAGCACATCAGGAAAGCACATCACAGGTATCATCCAAACACACAAAACTGCTTATTGGCTTAGAAATAAGTAGATAAGCTGATAAGCTACAAATTTGATTTTCTTGCACATGCATACGCTCATAATTAATTAAGTTTAGTAGCTTTCCTAAACACCCCCTCATACAAGAAGAAAAAGGTGGTGGTTTTTCTACTTATGTAATTCGTCTACATTATGTAATTTGAAGCTTTTGAAGTACTCCATCAAAAGTATGATTAGTTCGTTTTAGATCTTTATACCGTATTAGTTATCCTTTTCATCATATGCATATAAGGGATTGTAAAGAGTAATGGGGCCTGTTGTAGACTTGTTGGTACAACCTCAGTGTCATTCTAAATGCATAAAGTAATCTAGATTCGTAAGTCGTACAAGGAGAAAAGGTACATAGTATGATAGAAGTTTGTAGTTCAATTGTTTCTCTACATAAGAGGACCACCTTCGCTGAAAGATATAAAGAATATATTTGCATTCTGGGTCTAAGGGTGGAGGGTGTCGAGCGGGAAAACCACAAAAGATAGGTGACATGTCTGCGGGACCTCATAGAAATCCATACCATGCATAGCGGGAAACTATGTGAAAGATTCTTTTACGGGACTAGAGTGCCGATTGAAATAACAAAACAAGACAAAAATCTTTAGGAAAGAGAAATACTATTTTATCTTTTATGTATGTATTGTGGGTAGTATTTGTATTTTAGGGGTTTTTTTTAAATGATGAAAATAAGAAAAAAATTAATGGAAGAGAGAGAAGTTGCTGCAAAGGGAAAGATGAACGAAAAAAAATTTGGAGTGATAAAAAGTTGATATGAAACTGATGTGACAAGAGAAAACATATGACCACACCCTTCACACTAATGTAAAGGTTCACATTTCTCTTGTATCTTTTTGCCTTTTAAACTAATCTTTCAAGTAATGTTTCTTTTCATGAACAAATGCCACGTAGTTTCATTTTTACACTTTAATGTTTTTTATGTTATGTATTTTTTTAGATATTGTTGAAGCATGGTCCTTATGGTCACTATGTTCAACTTGGTGAAGACAAAAAGGGACACTTGCCTAAACGAGCTTCTGTTTCCCAGGTACGTTATTAGTTTGCTTCATGACAGTTGACTCATGAATCACTGAATTTTAAGGGTAAAAATTGGACGGATTGGGTAAGAGATTGCCATTAGTGCCCTACCCAAAACTAATAAAATTAGTGCAAAGTTGTTAGTTATATGAATTTTTCAAAATGGAAAAAAGGGTGAAAAAAACGAATGGGTCGACCCAACTTAGCATGTCTGAGCTGTTATTAAAAGTACCCCTTTTGCCACTACCGAGCATGCCCATTTTGACCCGCTACTCATACTTCAAAGACTCTTGAAATGGGTTGAAAGGGTCTAACGATTCCAAAGTTGTGCCAATGCATATTTTCTATGCACAAATCTCTAAATTGTAGCCAAAAGCGAGGGGCTAATAAATTGTATGCAATTACAAATTTACAGAATCTCAAAAACCATGCTATGTTCTTGGCATTTTGACCTCTGTATGAAATCATTCAACCTGTAGAACTAATTGTTCTAAAATTTGTTCATATAATTCCCTTTTTAATGTTTTTACTTTTATTATGTAACCGGGAAAGATGGGTAGATCCAACTGAAACGGAGGAGGCTTTTTTTTTATTTTATTTTTTTTTTATGTAGAACTAAATGTTTTTACGTTTACTAATTTTATTTTGACATCGACTTCATTTTAGAATCATTTTGCAATGTTATTATCATATGTCAACAATATGTAGATTGGTCTGCTTATATTATTTGGTCTTCAAATTTTATATTAACAAAATTAGTACTAATATTATTATTGACGTCTATACACAGAAAAACAGAAACCTGAATCATTCTGTAAGACTTACTGACTAAAGAAAAGCTAAAAAAAAGTTGACCTTTTCTGTCTAAAACTTTTGTAGCTATAATGTTTTTAATGGATTTGGCAAAACTTTTTTATACCATGCTGACACTTTGTATAAGTCATTAAAAGTTTTGAACATTTGCTCACTCAAATTTAGTGTAACCATAGACTTTTAGTGATGGCTTCAGTAGTGAATTTTTTTTTCATAAGTGGGAGCTGCCCAAATTGCTTCACGGTTTTCTAGACTTGTAATGACTGTTTGTTTAGTCACCAAATGTCATTTATCTTGTAATGATATTTTGTTTAGCGACAAGACATAAAAAGAAACCGTTCCCTGAAGTTTTCTTTTACCAGAGAATTAGTAATTAAGCTTTGATGTTTTCAAGCATGATTCCTGCTTAACATCTCTCTATTTCGTATGAGAAGCAAATTGTTCAAGTTGAACATAGAAAAGTTGGTCAAGCTGAGTGATCTTTGCCGCAACAAGAGGAAAGGGCGTGGAAAAACGTAACATACAAATGTCAACTATTAAGTGTGAGGGTTACACTAAGTGGAACCAAATGTGATCTTATTTGTTGGGAATGCTGAGCATGTATCGATCCTGAAAGGCTAAAAGCCTAAAACTAATTAAATGATCAGTGTATTTTGAAAGTAGACATCACAAAACGAACATGGCATGCTGAGCTTTTAGGTGTTAAAAATTATTATCGATCGACTTTTTTTGAACGGAAAATATTAGTAGAAGCTAGCAAGATGCTAGAAAGAAATTACTATGAAGATATTACAAGATGAGATAGGATTTGAAATCCGGTCGGTCCAAGTAGCTAGGACGACGTAGACGTACTTTTACTCTTATTACTATTAGTGGATAAATAGACCCAAAACCCATAAACCGGGCTTGCACTACAACAAAATGAAGTTAAAGCAACACCAATAAAGTGTTGTATTATGCTTTTAAAATGTTGCATTATGCATTATGCGACACTTTACCAAATGCTACGTTATGTAACGTCGCCTTAGGTATATGCAACACTTATATTGGATTATGCAACATTTATTGAAAGTGTTGCCTATGTTTAGCAATTGCGATATTTCAATGTGCAACACCTTTTAAAATAAAATGCAACACTTTTTACAATCAAGTACAACACTTATACGCTCAAATGCAACATTCTTTACGAACAAACGCAACACCCTTAGATTCAAAAACAACACTTCTCGCGTTGATGTGCAACACTTATTCATCTAGAACCACTGAGCATACAACACTTTAATGTATCAAGTGTAACACTTTCTGGTGTTTTATCATATTAGTGGAACACTTTTTCTAATGATTTGTAGCACTTTTATTTCATGCAACACAAATGTTGCATGTTTATAATATACAGTTTTAAGGAATCTAATATATAAATTGATACTTCCATTCAATAATAGAAATAATTAAATACAATACAAAATATGATATGATATTGTACATTGACTAATTTGTTTAATGTAAATTAGCTAACATACATTAACTGGTAGAAAGAAAAGTTATCTAATCAAATCCTAGAAATCTTGACATCTTCTTTCCAGCTTTCCACGTACAACTTTTTGTTGGTGAAGTAAGCCAAAGCAATATAGCCTGCTATACATGAAAACGATATAAGATTAGTCATTTTCTTCATAACTTAAAATAAAAAGGATAGCTACCATTAGTAAAATAGTTACCCTGTATATTTAATTATTTTTTTAAAAAAAAAAGCCTCTTATAAATCTGTACAATATCATTCAAGTAGTTTTCTGAAAAACCCAGTCAATACAAAAATAAGCCAGTAAACCTTATAGCTTACATGAAGTTTTAGGTCCTTACGGGGATGGGGCGTGGTGAAATAGTTATTTTTTATGACCATATAAACCATTTCATATCCTCTAAAGCTTACAAAACTAATACGCGACTAATTTCAAGAGATATATAATCCTCATGGTCAAACTAGCACTACATACGAAAGTCACATTTACTATTGCAGCATATAGTATCAAATAGAATATGAATTACGAATTCATACCTTCTACAATACTTCGATAATAACTCATGCTAATAACAGTCGGGCACCACCATACTTTTCTATATGCTTTTGCATTCAACTAACTTGTCTCGCTTGTTGTCAACTTCTTTGCACTTTGCATCTAGTTCAAGCTTATTTCTTTCATGATGATCCTTTCTGATCTTTGAATTCCAACCAACCTGAGTATTTTCAGCTTCTAGTAGCCCATATGCTCCCCCTTTGGACCAGATTTGATTTCTCGTCGCCATCCACCTTCCTTATCAGCTCACTACTACAAAAAAGCTCACAGAGCCATGTTGAAAAAGGTCATAAAAAACCTGATTTTTCAGACGGGTCGTAAAGGGTAGGGACTCTGTTAATAGAGCCCTGTTTTAGAAATGGGCTCTATACCCGGTTATAGAGCCCGATTTTCCGTTAAAGTACATGATTATGTTGGGATTAAATATATTAAAAAAATCTTCTAATGTTATATTTCGTTGTTATGTCAAAATATTGAGGTGAAAAAAACCAAATCAACAAATCAAAGACAAAATTAGGAATATGGATTAATATATTAGGAGTAATTTTGTTCATATACCTGATAAAGTATAAGTCTTTGATATTGTATTCTGAACGGTGACAAGCTTATCAACCAATTGAGGATCTATAGCAAGTGGAAGTGATATGAAGTGAGTGTCTTCAAGAGTTGAGATTTTAATGGCCTGCACAAAAATCATGTGTATGGAAACCACGTATCAGCATGTTAAGTAAAACGAAAGCTAAAAAGAAGATTTTTATTAAAGCATGACAAATTAATCTACTTAGTTAGCTGATCGACATATTTATTACCAAACATAAAGAACAACAACTACTGCAACAAGGATCACGTGCTTGTAAATGTGATAAGATGGGCTAGTTGATCAGGTTAGGCAACAAGTCAAAACGAGTCAGGGTTGAAACGATCACTGGTATAGGTCAAAACAGCATAGGTTGGGTTGACCCGTAAACACTTTCTTGTCTTTTTAATAAATCATGATTACAAAAATAATAGTATTACAATTATTATATTAATTATTAGAGCAAAACGATTTAAAATTTTTTATACATTATAGATCAACTTTGGGAGATTTTCAGTCCGTTTGACCATGTCCCCTGACCCATTTGAAATAAAACAAAATCCTAATCAACTCAGTTATAAGTAAATGGGTCGAAATTTCACCAAAGAAAACATGCACGAAAACTGGTGTCTTTTTCCTATAACCAACCTCGTCAATTATGAGCCGAATTCTTTCAGCAACTCTAGCTATAAATGTATTAAACAGAATATTACTTGATCAGTTAGTGGAAACCATAAAGATGATAGTCACATTAACAGGTCGAAATCCCATCACTTTATGTCAAAATATTATGCAAGTTCATTACTTCCCTCTGGCCTAGACTTTTTTTTGTGAATCTTCCAAGAAGTGACATGCAGGGCGCACATTAACTGCACAAATAGAAGCCTAGTTTGTGTATAATTAGATCTGATGAATATAATCAACACAAGGTGACTAATGGTTATATCTACTTTTTCAGCCATCACACCCAGGGATATGAACCTGTTGTGTCATCATTTTACCTAACAGAGTAGTCATTAAAATCCAAATAAGTGAACATATCATGAGATTGTCAACATAATACTCGTTTATAACTTTTAAAGATATATGAAAATTGGTGTAGTAATACTTTTACTGCTTGGTTTGTATCATATTGTTTCACACTTTTTTAAAAGTTATAGTAAAATGTTGATGTTTGTACATGATAATCCGAATCACCCGACCCGATATAACCCGACCCGATTCCCACTCGAACCCGATAACCAGATTCCTAATCAGTTCAATTATTCCTTACGAAATGCATATATACACAATACACAAGAAGCACAAAAGTATACACCTAACTGCTAAGTAAGTAAGTAACTATATATGCATCCATCTAACAGCAAGATGATAACTGACTTTCAAAATTTGAAGTCACATGAAACTTCGGCAATTGAGATAAGTAACAAAACAATTCTGCCTCATTTCAAATGCACAAAACATGTTCATTTTTCGTTTTTTCACAACGATATACAATTGAATCAAAAAAATTAATTAAATGCTAAAACTTAGTGACTAATGAACACAATTACTAGGATGAGGATGGTGAAGCTAGCAATTGTAAAACAAGTAAATGAATTGCCTAAATCAAACTACCGTAATATTTATGAAAAACTACATAAAGGGCTACAATTAGACCAAAGTGATAAATTAAATTCCATTTTGCCAAAATCGATAAATTAAGCATGATAGAGAAGTTTTACGATTTAACCTGTGATGCCGACATAGATGATGCTTGTTCTAGAGAGTGTCTCGGTTAAAAAGTTGAAGGCAATGGAAGTAGAGTGCTTGTGGAGGAACAAATGGGTAGTTTCCTATTTACAGTTTTCATGATGAATGAATGAACTAGTTTGGTGACTGACTAAGAAGACGGCACCTGGCAGTTTTTTAGGAGTATTATTAAATGAGGTTTTATAAAATTCTTTTTATATAAAATCTTTATATAAGTTCATTTTTTTAAAATAAGCCACAAAGTTTGGGCTTATCCAAACCCTCTTATAAGCTCATAAGCTCATTCATATAAGGGCTATTTTGCTAAGAGGCTTATAAGGGCTTCTCGAGGCTTGTGCTTTTAAAATAAGTCGACTTATAAAATAAATCTCGTTTGTTACACTAGCTTATGGTGGCCAATGGCTTATAAAATAAGCCACAAGTTTGCATAAGCCCAAGCCCATAAAATGAGGCTTATAGGGGCTTATGAATAGTTAAATTACTTAAATATAATTAAAAATATAATAAATTATCACGTAAAAGCTGAAAATATATATATGAATTTTTTTATACGTATTTTTATATGATTTTATATTAATAAGCTTCAACTCCAATTAATTTGCCAAAAAATTTTATAAAAATATAAAATTCAACTTTCGACTTATAAAATAAGCCCCAACCTCAGCTCAACCCAGCGTCAGCCCCAACCCGTTGCGCCAAACATACCCAAACTTTGACAAACACTTAGTTTAGCTTAGACAAACTCTATGAGTATTCATACAAATACTACCATTTCTCCATCCATATCATGCATTGAGAACTTGAAACTGACAAGATCTTCTTAAAAACTCTATGGCTATAGTTCTAACGATGTTACACGATATTAAATGATACATTAGAACATAATCGATAGTAGGAAGATAAAAATCGATTCATTGCGATAGGTACCGCAACAAAACATCACGTCTTTTTGATAAAATCGATATATCGATAAAATTTACGATAGGAAATTTCCCTATAAATACACTATTTGCGTTTGTGTTTTTATTCTTCCAATGGAGTTATACTTTAGGACTTAGTTCTACTTGGAAAATGAAAATGAACTCTTGAAAGTGTTAGAAACTTTTAATACAAGAGATGTCTTTTCCTTATTTACAATGATCTCTTATAGGCGAGGAACAACATGGATGTCCATGGGGTAAAAGATACATGTCAACTTACAATAGGCTAAAGTATAGTTTGTACTTTAGCTTCTATTCCTAGTATGCTACCAATCATACTTTCGGCATAACAGTGTTGGCAATTGTTTGTACTTTATACCAACTATAGTACTTCTTAGCTTTTGATAAGTGCTTTAAACTTATCTTCCCATTCCCGCCTAGACTTTAGAACCTTAGTTGCTCATCCGAAGCACTGTGATTGTGAAGATCTTTCAAAGAGTCAGTTTGTTATCGTTATCACACACTGACTCCATCACCAAATCTTGGTTCTTGATCTTCACTCTATGAGTCACACCTTAGGTTTTGATGAGTCTTTCTTCTTCACACTCTGAAGAACATCTTGAGGATGACTCCCTGATGTTATTATCAGGGACTTGTATTCACTTAGATTATTTTTCATTCAAATCTATGTTTAGATCTGTTATGGTCTCAAAATAGGCCTTCGTCACTTTACGCCTGGTTAGACATGTATCCAACTCGAAACCTCAAGGTCTTCATCACTTTATGTCGTGAGGTCTCCGAATATTTATCCTTATCACGTTTCACGGAGGGAAATGGACAATACAATTGATTAATATGGTCGTAAGTCATAACCACTCTCTCTTATGCCATGATAGGGTTTATGATTATTATAATATAAAACATAAGACGACTAGAGATGTCGATGCTTTGATCGGCTATAGGGTGTGAAAATAAGAAAGTGAGCAAAAAAGCATAACAAAAAGGTTTTTTCAAAAGTTTATTTATAAAATAATGGAATTCAAATAGTGCACTTTTGAGTAAAGGTGGCAAAATGGACGGGGCGGGCTCGGGCCACGGGCTTAAACTGGCATGGGTGAAATGGGCTCATGTTTTACGGATCACTTTAGAAAAAACCAAAAATGATGAACAAAATTCTCCTAACGTAACACCCTATTTATATTTAAACAACTAAATATATTATATCTATAAAATTTTCTTTAAAAACAATTGCAATATTCTCCAATTAAGAGAAAACATGTGACCGTTAATGTCATTTAACTTTTAAATGGAGCGCCATACATGCCCATTTTTAAAAAAATGAAGAGGCTAAATGCTCCAAAATCTTTTACAAATTAGCTCATAAAAGCCTATTCTTTTTAGTTTGTGCACAAATTGCCAGTTTGCCACCACTACTTTTGTGCCTATTGGGTAAAAGCAATGTTTTGAAACCTGGGTCGACTAGACCAGTTGAACCAGTTCCGGCCAAGAAAACGGCTCAAAGAAAAACGGGTCAAACAAATTGCCACCACTACTTTTGTGCCAATTGGGTAAAAGCCCATTCTTTTTAGTTTGCGCACAAATTGCCACCACTACTTAAGTGACCTGCATTAACCTGGTTCTTGAAACTCGACCGGGTTTTTTTTTGTTTTTTTTTTTCATTTTTTAATAGAAAATTGGGTTGACCTGGTGGTTGAATCGGTTGAACCGGTAAAAAAATAGTTTTTTTTTAATAGAAAACCGGGTTGACCCGGCGGTCGAATCGGTAACCCAGTGACTCGACCTGGTCGATCGGTTTTCAGGACATTGGCTAAAAGAATGTATAATGAACATCAAATTTCCCTTTGATAACTATTCCTGAAAAACAAAATATCTTAATACTAGTAGTTCAAGGAAAATTAACCATCTTTTTATGTCTTGTAACAAAGCTATTAAATTTGGAGGGAAAGATTTTCATAGCCCGCTAATTTTCCCCGCCATTTCTTTCACGAATTGACCCCACGTTTCTCCTACCCCTCTGTATTCAAAAACCATAAAAAGGCTTTGACATAGTGTGGTTTTGATGTTTTCTCCCCAGGCCAAATAGTAACTGAATTACGGAAGCGTTCCAATTTTTATTGAATTAACTACATACAAACCAATGTATCAGTCTCCCTTCATTCTTGTATATGAGATTTCATGTCACAGATTTTTATTTTTTTTCCTTGGTTGAAATAATTGTACAAGAAAGATGCTAGCTGGGTATACAATATTTGTTTTCCCTTATTACATACTGATCAATTGGATGCTTTGTTTTGCTATACTCGAAGGCAATTGCATGTTACCTTTTGTTTCGTATTTGTATATTTGTGTGCAGGAGCTGTTCGATAATATGTCTAATTTGATTATTATCAACAGACATAACACTCGATTATATTATAATAATCACATATGAGTACATGGTCTTCCATCTGCGTTATATTGTATATATATGTAATGTAATGTAATATGTAGTGTACTGTTACGTAATGACTAATGAATGCTTTTGACTGATTCAGTCCGCTTTTCCACGAAGGTCTATCGTGACTAAGTGGTGAATTGGCTGAAGATGCGGCACATTGACGTAGTGGGATTTGTGCTTCATCTGCAGATATTTCGAGTCTACGTAGTCTCTCGCCTAGGTGTGCATAAAGTACGTTCCAGTTATGTCTCTTCGTTTACAGTTTCCCCCTGAACTAGTCTCAGTATATATGGTTTATCAGCTACTTAAACTTATTTATAATCTTTAGATAGAAAAGATAACAAGTTGAATAGAAAAACCAAATTAGCGTAACAAATAATCAATCAAGAGGATTAGAGGTAACCATTGGACTCACTTATAAGTAAATTGATAAATACAACCAACTTGCTTTGTACCAAAAATTACCTTTTTTACCTGTGGCTAGTCCATAACACAAAATTTATTTTTTAAGAAACATCTTGTTTTAGACTTTTTCTCCATATTAGTTATGTGATTTTAATGAGAATCTTCTCTACTATATATTCTTTCACTTTGTAGACAAACCTGGTGTAGGAGGGTTCAGTATGGTTGTAGCTCTATATTCTGCAAGTTGCTTTGTTCATGGAATTAATGATGATGCTTTTTCAACCCATTCTGATGCATCATTTGCCCTAGTGATTGGCTTATATGTACAAACTGCAAAGTACTACTTATCATTTATACCTCTATCAAGATGTTGCATTAAATAAAATGCTGCTATTGTTTGGATGAAATGTCCAAAATGTTAAATTAAATTAATGTTTTAACCAACATAACGTTTTTGTAAGTGTTTAAATGAAGAGCAGCAACACTTTACAGCAACTGTTGTCTTTGATCATTAACAATTGCAACACCTTTTAAAAGTGTTGCATTTTCTCAATAATTTTGCAACATTTGAAAAAAAGTGTTGGTTTAGATCTTAATATGCAACATTTATTTTGAAAGTGTTGCTTCATACTAATTAATTTGATCAAAAAAGCAACACCTTTCAAAAGTGTTGCCTCTAAAATGTTGCATTAGGCTCATTTTGTTGTAGTGTTGGGCCTAATTATCCACTAATTAATAGCCGGGCTTAGTCCTAATTATCCACTAATAATTACAAATCCATAAATGACTTAAAGTTTCTATCTCAATTTCTAGCATGTCTTTTCTAAGAAGTTTTGGATCAAAGCAAACTCGATTACTATATGAATTGTAGACGTATAGATATGCAACCCTAAACATTGATTTTCAACTTTGTAACGGTCCGTTAGAGACATTGTTATAATTTGATCCTCATATTCTCATAAATTTTCTTATGATTTTTACTGTTGAAACATTAATTTAGTAGAACTTTAATAAATAATATTCAAATCCATCTTCATACTTGAAGTTCGAACACAAATTTATAAACAGAAACCATGTTTCCAAAGTAACAATCGAAATCTTAAAAACCAGTATCAATGATAACTCGGTAAGGGTTAAACTTTATTTAGAGATATGTACGTGTTTCTTTACGGTAGAATGCAAAAGGCAAATAGTGATGTTCCAGAAGTATAAGTCGGAAAAAAAAATTCCTAAATTTACTTTGTAACCATTTCCCACATACACGCAACCATTGCTTATCGACATGCCACCATACACTGTGGCTCCTGTGTTATACGACCACAAAATTTCTCCAGTTGCAGCGCTCATGGCGTAAATTGGTCCAGTCCCATTAGTTGATCCAGCAAAAAGAACACCGTTTGCTAAACTTACAGGACCACTTGCCGTTGCGTTGCTTGGATTCCCTGTCGACCATAACACATTGCCATTCGTGGCATTCATAGACACCCAACCACCACTAGTCGTTGTGATATTTGACGGCTTCAGTGTAAAGTTACTTCCCTTACTATTGGCAATGTTTGTGTAGACCGTCTTTCCATCAGTAGCTGAACCCCATGCAGCTCCTCCACCTCCACCTTCACCTCCAGGTCCAGCTTCCTACAATATCGATTTTATTCACTCAAGATACGTCTATTTGATAAAAAAAAATATAGATACGATCACAAAACTATTCACAAAGTTTCAGTTTTATGTTCATAGTTATAACTTGTGTTTTAATGAAGCACCATTTCAACTGAATTTGATACGAACATGACTGCATATATAGTGTTGTAGTCATCATAGATGTGTTCATGTAGTAATTTATTAAGATGCGTAATTGGAATTTTTTGACTGATACTAAAATAACATACTGAATAGAAACGTTACCGTAGACCAAACAAGGCTACGTATGAAATCGAAAAGAAAAAACGTTAATTATTAAAAAAAATGAATTAAACAAAAGACAAATAAAAAAGACGTGAACTTGAAAAAAAAAAGTGAAAAAAGTTGAATTACAAAAAAACAAAAAAAATGAAAATAAAAAACGTTAAGTAGAAAACATGGGGAAAAAAAATAAAGAAAAAAAAAAGAAAGAAAAAAGACAAAGAAAAATGAGGAAAAAACACGGACTTAAGTTTTCATATTAAATCTTAGGTTAATCCCCACCATTAGATCAAACTAGATGGATGGTGGGGATTTGTCCCTTAGTATGCACCAAAATAATAGTATGCAATTGAATTTTCATCGAAGTATTAAGTTAGAAAATAGGGGTAAATTTGAGACTGGCCAGTCGCTCAGAGGTGTGGGTTTTTCTAGACCCACTTTGATTGGTTTCTTGAAATGGCCCGAGCGACTAGCGACCTTAATAAAAATGGCAAGTGTCTAATCATTGTGTGTAAGGCACAAGTAGGGCTCCTTTTGAGCTACTTATCACTAGCGACTTGTAAAAGTTTGAGCGACTTCTAATAAAATTATTTTAATATTTTTTCCCTTTCTCAACACTTACCATCACCACCACCCTCTACCACCACACAACCATCACCATCACCATCACCCTCCACCACCATTTATACTTAGCTGCTTTCTTTCTTCCTTCCTTTTTTTTTCAATGTACTTAAAGATAATTCATGTGCCACAGTATGTGATTTGAAAAAAAAAACGCTAAGTTTATAAATTATTCTGAAGTGAAAGTTATTACGTTTCATTAATGTCATCATTAATTACTAACAAATCCAACATTTGCGAAAAGTGAGTACACATGCAAACTGTTTTTTGTTCTTTCTTTGTAGAAGACTAATGCAGTAGGAAAAAAAGTTATGAACTATAGGGCTTCTTTTTCTAGCTTTAAGATTTTGGATTTTATCACTTCGTGGTTCATGTGTAATGGATGATCAGTTTTAGATTCATGCTTGATTTGTTGGATTCTCATGTTTTTATCTTGTCAAACATGTTATATAAATGATCAAGACCTTTGTTTCTCATCAGTAACTTACTATATAAATGATCACCACCGACCCATTATTTCTTGAACTAGTATTAAAAAATATGCACTTTGAATAACTAATTCAAATAGGATACCAATCATAAATTCCACTGATTCATATTTAAAGTTCCATTAATATCCATGATAATAATATGTGGGCTGTTTTATTGTAGCAATTCATTAAGGGCGAGTGTTCTATGATACATTCTAAGCAAAACCCCTTTGGTTAATTAGATTCAAGCAATCATAATAAAAAAATACCCAAATTCGAACCAGGAACCCTAAAATTCGAAGATCAATCATCATTTCATGTTAGTTCAATTAATTTAGAGTGAGTGTTCTACAAATCCATCTAAACAAAACCCCTATGGTTAATTGAACTCAAACAATCATTTATGACAAAACCCAAATCGACCTATAAGCACTTATAATTCGAAAATGATTCAATCACATTTCTTGGTATGATTGCTTGTTAGAAACATGTTAAGCATAGATGTATTAACAAAACCCACTAACCAATTTAATAATATGTGTCGTGGTAGAGGTTGGTGGTGGCGGTGGTGGTGGTGGAGGGTGGTGGTGATGGTTGTGTGGTGGTAGAGGGTGGTGGTGATGGTAAGTGTTGGGAAAGGGAAAAAATATTAAAATAATTTTATTAGAAGTCGCTCAAACTTTTATAAGTCGCTAGTGATAAGTAGCTCAAAAGGAGCCCTACTTGTGCCTTACACACAACGATTAGGCACTTGCCATTTTTGTTAAGGTCGCTAGTCGCTCGGGCCATTTCAAGAAACCAAGGTCTTATGTACAAAAAAGCCCGCACACCTGAGCGACTGGGCCATTTGTAGAATTGGCCCTAGAAAATATTAACAAAACCTGCCCTCGTGTAAAACTGGAACAGTCACATTATCTTGTTGTATGGAAGAACATTGAAAGTTTATCTTGATCCATGTCTTTATCACAATGTACGTCATCAAGCGAATTATTATTTGATCATTTTCTATTTCTAGAATCATTTAATTACTCGGTCTTTGGTTTACTATCCTTGGCTTTGGTTTACTATCCTATAGGGTTCGAGTTTGAGTTAGTCATCGTTCATATTTACATTAAAAACTTTACAAGACTCTTTCTTAAACTTTTATGATTCTTTTAGTAGGTACATGATTGAAAACTGCGACCGAATGAAATGAGTCACAAGGTGTAGCGCGTTTCAACCACGAAGAAGTGCTTTTTCTTGGCACATAGTAAAGAATTTTTGTTGACTATTTTAATATAGTACGTAGTGGGATTATACAATTCTTAAGAATGTTTGATTGCTACTATGATTAATTATGTAAAATATTTAGAAAGGACAAACTGAGACTTCTTCTTAAATTAGCCAATGTCAATTAACAGTTACTAAAACGGTACCCGCGTAATGCGGCGACGGATATTTTGTGACTATATTTTGCGTTATTTGTTTACACGTTTAGTTGTATTCATACTTTATAAGTAGAGATAATAGAGATTGTTAAGCCAAATAATTTTAGTTTGAATAACCAACCGCTTCCTAACAAATTAATTTTGAAATATTTCCATAATAAGCAAGAGAAAAGTCTGAATTTTAAGCATTTCTAATTATAAAATAGTACTAAATGCATTATAATGTAGTATAGATAGTATTACATATACAAAACAATCGAATTGAAACCTTAGCCGTTAGCAAAGGGCAGGGCACCCTTCATGCCTTTACTCTACACGATGCCCACTATATGTATATATATATATATATATATATATATATATATATATATATATATATATATATATATATATATATATATATATATATATATATATATATATATATATAGTGTATCTTTATTTTCAGAATCCTGTTAAGTGCGGGAACTGCGAGAACTTCAATTTTGCATTAGAAAACATGCATGTTCATATAAAACATGTATGTTTTCTTACATACACCTTAATACACATAATACATGTTTATATAAAAACCTGTTAAGTGCAATAGATCAATGCAAAATGATTTTATTTTTAGAACCCTGTTAAATGCGGGAACTGCGAGAACTCTAATTATTCATTAGAAAACATGCATGTTCATATAAAACATGTATGTTTTCTTACATACACCTTAATACGCAGGCATGTGTATTAAGGTGTATGTAAGAAAACATACATGTTTTATATGAACATGCATGTTTTCTAATTCAAAATTGGAGTTCTCGCAGTTCACGCACTTAACAGGGTTCTGAAAATAAAGCCCCCTATATATATATATATATATATATATATATATATATATATATATATATATATATATATATATAGGGTGAGGTTATTTTCAGAACCAAATAAATTGTGAGAACTGCGAGAACCAGCATCAACCAATCAGATTTTTTTCAATATTAAATTTGGTTATTTAATTTAAAAGGGTATATTGGTAAAATTACATTTTTTATTTTATTTTCGATTTAAAAAAAAACGTTTTTTTTAGTTCCTAAATTCAAGGATTTTTTTTTTTTTTTTTTTTTTTTGGTACATTAAAAAAAAACATTATGTGCACATGTGTTTTGTAAAAAAGAAGTTAACTAGTAACTAAATTGTGACAATTGTATTTTTCGTTTATGCATATGTTTTGTATTTTTCGTTTATGCATATGTTTTGTATCTGTACATATATATTTAAAAAAAATTGCATAAATATAAATACAAACAACAAAACTTTATTATTAGATTTATGTTATTTAAAAATTTACAAATTGTCTTGCTCTAGTTATATTATATTCATCTTTATCACAAACGTCATTATGTTTACACTTGTATTCAATTTTATTACAAATATATGAAGCATGCACATGTGTTTAATACAATGTCTTTAACAATTGGTTCATGTTTTAGGTGTGCACATGTATTCCTCGCCTGGTTCAAGAACTCATGAAATCTTCCCATGTGTTTTTAATCCTTGTGCACATGTGTTTTTATCGTCTCGCTCATATTAATTGATACAAATATGTGCCAACAGCTACAACGTCAAGTAACCTGCAACCATAAACACATATGCACACTATTTCAGAAATTTTATACCAGCAATAAAAACACATATGCATCATTACACTAATTTTATATTAACCTTGAAACAAATATGCATTATTACTCTAATTTTAAATTAACCTTTAAACACACATATGCACACACTTTTCTATAAAACACATATGCACATTTTTAATTGATTTTTTACCCATCATAAACACGTATGCACCATTACCCGTCATAAGACACATATGCAGTTGATTTTATATCACCCACAAGACACATATGCACCATTTCATTTATATGATATTAATCTTGAAACACATATGCACAACCTTATAAAATTCATCAGAAACATTAAAAACACATATGCACCCTCAATAATACATTTGCACTTTTGTATAAGCCATGAAACATATATGTATTTTAAAAATTTATTAGTAGCTAAATAAATTGGAAAGGCAAAAAAATATACACTAAAAAATATACTTAGTAGCTAGATTACATATTTAAAATTACTCAAACAATAAGCACGCTTAAAAATACTCATCTTTTATATAATAAAATAAAACCCCTATTGAAATTTTTCCATTTCAAAAAAATCAATTCATTCCTTTTTTAGTAATAAATTTTTTATTTTATTTTTTATTTTAAAAATTTTCAATAAAAAGAGCCTTAAATATTTCCAAATTTAACAAAAAAAAAGGTTGTAAATTCGTTTTAGGTGCAAATTGAGTGAAAAGTTATATGTGTCAAAAGTATGAAAAAAGAAAACTTAAAAAGGTGGGGTGAATCTACAATATCTTCAAAGGTTTAAACAAAAATTTTGAAAAACAAAACCACAATCAACACAGCCACTCCCTTCCTGGATTTCATCATATATCGACCCCTAATTTTACCAAAACAAAATCGAACTAATACCCCACCTCCTGTTTACCTAATACACCACCACTTCCTCCATCAACAAAAATATAATCTATATTTTTATGTCATGTAGGATAGTTTATGTTTCTGGTAACACAAAACCATATACTCGAATCTTCATAGCCTCCATCTTTTTAATCAATCGTGTGTTATGTGATGACTTAATTCAACAGTCATGGTAAGTTTTTTCTTTCCGTTAATCAATGTAAACCCTAATTCAATTTGCTATTTTTATTTATATTTTTACTTTTTTCAGTTAATTAATCTGCTAATTCGATTTGCTTATTGTTAGTTTTTTTTTTCCTTCAGTTAATTGATAAATTCGAATTCGCTTTGTATATTGGTTTTTTGTTTGGCAATTAATTAAAAATCTATGGTGGTTGTGTCTAATACTTTATTCGAACTGGAGTTGTGTTATACTTTTGTTAATGCATGTCCATATAGTTTGATATGTGCTAACGGGTTGTTTGTGATTGGACCGTGATTGCTATAATTTACATGTTTGGTGATTATGAATTAATGGGTTTTTTGTAGGCTTATTAGCAGAGAGTAGATATGTTTTTGGACTTCTAAAGAAATATTAGTTTTTGAGTAGGCTTATCTTAGGTGCTTAATTACCCAAACACTTATTTGTAAGTGTTTTAATAGCTTATTGGAAGCTAAAAAAGATTTTGTTTTCTTCTTTGTTGTTTAATTTGAGGTCAACAAATTTATACGTATGTATCATGACTCTCTTAGTGACTACCGATTTTATAAAAAAATTAATAGCCTTACTAATTGTTTAACCATTTTTAATGTGTCTTTTTGTTTGTGTGATGATACAGGGAGTTAATAAAGGATTTTTACAAGGAACCAAGGGATTGTTGTGTGAGACTCTTGGATTGGAAAAGATGGTTACCTCAAGAAAGCCTTTTATTGATCAAAGGGCCAAATTTTGGAACCAATGTGAGCAACTACATACCATGACATGTCCCTGAGTCCTGACTTGATAAAAGGTCTTAGAGTAGTGTCGATGCCGCCAACGACATAATATTGCTCTTTCAAGACGAAAAAGTCAACAATCTCCAAGTCCGTAAGGACGGTTAATGGGTTGATGTTCCACCCATGAGGCATTCCATTGTCATCAATCTTGGTGATCAAGTTGAGGTAATTATTCATCAATCATAGCCCATGTAAAAAAAGAAAAAAAAAAAAAACAATTTAAGTTATGATTTAACTTAAGTTTTTATTTTAAATCTGTAGCTGTTTACTTGATAAGTGGACGGAAGCGTACTGGCGTATAAAAGGAATTCAAAATTTAGTGCAAATTCAGGATGACGAAGGCTAAGCAAGATGAGTACGTACAACAGGTAATCTAATCTATTTATAATGAAAAACTGTAATCGATTTCTAATAATTCAAGGCTCATACCTAAACTATACGTCCATTTCAAAATCCTATAAGATACAACTGATCGGTATACTCAACTGAAATGTGTACGTCTAACATCTTTATACTGAGTATTTAAGCTTTTTTATATATTTGAGTCGCGTTTATTGAGAACGAAGTCTGACCGTCTTTCTCAAAAGTGTATATTGAAAAAACAACACAAGGCCTGTCTAGATGACACATTAGGAAACTTTACTGGATGACTTTCTCGATAGCTTGGCTTTGAAGACGATAATGAAAATGATAATCTGGGTGGTAGTGAAGAGAACTCTTCAATATTATTGGACCCACCGACCCTAATAGCTGATGGTAACGATAATGATCATGACCATGAAAACGAACTGAGCAAAGTAGTGTTGGTTCAGTCTTATTCGTTGATGAAACAAATCGGAACCCGAGCCTGAGCCTGAGAAACTGAACTTGAGACTAAGTCCGAGCCATGTACTAATAAAATCAATCCAGATGCCGTTTTCTATGGGCCTGAGGAAGCACCTATGAAGGCAGGTGGGTCAAATTTAAAAATTATAGCCGGAATTGTTTAAACTTTAAATGGTTTTGGAAGTTTGGAAAAAACGAGGGAGAGGGTTCGTCTGAAAAAGGTGATTCTACAGAATCTTCAGCGACGACTTTCTGTAACGGATGTAACTTACAAAGAATAACATGTCAACCAGGCGTGGAGTGAAGATCAAATTAATATAATATGTGCAACTGTGGCGTTCGGAAAGGGTATGAGCCAATACTTCCACTTATTAGTTAAATGAACAAGAATAATTTTATGGCATCATTTTCTCATAAATTAACAAACCCGATGTTGGGTTTGTCATTCATCAATTTTTTATGAAATAATTATATGTGAGGATTATGTTTTAAGGCATTTGTTGGGTAGGTTTTGAATACAATGATATTGTTTTTGTTCATTAAAAAAATTTGTAAGAATTTCATACCCATAAGGTCATGTATTCTAAACTTGATCAATACTTAACGGGTGTTTGTTATCCATTTTTTGATCTGAAGTAATCTTTCTTTTTTAAATGCAGATTGGAATGGCTACGTTGTACCTTACTATTAACTGTGAAGACATTGCTTGGGCATAACGCTGAATTTAGCGCAATAACTTCCACTTCCATTGATGGAGAAGGTAGTGCTAGAGGTGACAAGATGGACGAGTTAGGTAACAATCAAAACAACATTATCGGGTTAAAATGTGTCATTCTAAGCACAGACTCAACGGATCAAGAAATTTCGGGTTGAAATGGTTCAACTTTTCCATTTAAAATTTTCCCAATTTTTTTTTCCAAAAATCTTCTAAAGGTGAAGACACAAGTTTCTGTTTTTTTTAAAGCTCCCATCTGCAGTTGAGAAATTGGTTGATCGGAATTTTGGTTTTGGTATTGATCTTGCAGACTATAATCTAGAACATGAGTGGTACGTATGCATTGCATTGCATTCAGTATGGGTCAGGTTCGGCCAACCACAAACATTTTTTTTTCTTCTATTTTCTCATATCTTAAGTTGAATAAATAGTTAATGTTTTACATATGATAAAGACTATGAGTTCGGTAATCTAACTTCTATCATTAAACTATTTAAAAGGTAACACAAATACTGAAAACATTTTGTTTGAATCTTGACCAGTTAAGTGTTACCCATTTGACCTGTTAATAGCACAATGAACCCAAATCAACCTGGTTATCCATATCCCGACGGTCTGTTAAATGCTAATGGCTTATAAAATACAATAGAAAAGTATACATCTCACAAGTGCAAGTTTATTATAGTCACATAAAGAAGCTATGTATAACAAATCAACAATTAAGTAAATTGACATCTTTTCATGTTATGGAGTTACCATGAGCCATGTATAGGTCGGGAAGGCTCAAGTACTTGCCGCTGCACAAGGACTAGCCTACAGGGTATTATGGTTAATTTACAGATAATGACAGTAAGCAGGTATCATCAATGGTTGCTGAAGCATTGAATTTTTTTATATCGATTTTGCTTTGGAAACCTTAACACAAGACTTTCTGTTTTCTGTTTTACACGAAGCTATTTAACACCTTAAATTGATAATTGCATACTTTTGACACACATCTAAAGAGGGTGTTTCAGATTGCATATGTTTAGCTTATACTTATTATTAAGAACTTTAATAATAAACATCTCCATCGGTGCTTATTTCAGCACAGAGTAAGCAAATAAGCAGCTTAAGTTTTTACATTCAAAGTCCACACGCCTGAAAAAATGCAATCCCAAACACCCTTGGCAAGTGTTATATTGTGCTCTTATTGTGTCAGTTAATGAGGAATCACTCTAGGAATCCACAAAGGGGCTGGACTTGGCTGAAAGTAAGTATACTCCTTTGATTACCTTATATTTGTCATGACTTGCTGACACCGATCTTATTAACTCTCACAGAGTTATATTAATGTAGTTTTATTTTACCTAGATGCTGATTAAATCAAACTTTCAACGTGAATAATAATAAGGTTTTTATACCCTCAAATTTCAACGAATTATTGGTCAAGGGGAACCTCTATAGGGTTGTTTTTTGTTGTTTTAGGCAAAAAATGGAAAGGTTTTATAAACTTAAACAAGGTTTGAAGAAAATGGATGGATAGGCAATATCTACACGATCCGAATCCAAGTGTCCTCATCCATTTGTAAAAGAATATCAGACCTATGCCTTCATATAGTGAATGTGCTTACATATGGAATACATCATATATCTATCTGTACAGTTTAAAAGAACCGGATAATAAGTGTTGAGAGTCAACCCAACCCATTTGGGCCCCTGTAAAAAAATGTTCGTTTTGACCCGGTACACGACCTTCCTGTTTTGCTACCTCTACCATTATTTCTTAAGTTCATAATTAAGTAATGAAATTCAAAAATCATTGTTTTTCTGTTACTGCAGTTACTCATAGCTATCTCTATAATTGGAGTTACTCATAGTTACTCATACCTAAAAATGCTTTATTTTATAAGAGCTAATAAGTTTTGGAAATTTTTGACTTTTTAAGTTTGTATTATGACTAATTGTTGATTATAATTACAAATGACAGGGCACTAACAGATAATTTGGGCAACCGTTATTCTTAGCTATGATCACTAATTGTTTGTAACCGATACACTTTGAAGTACATCATATAATTAGACTGTTATTATGACATTATTCATGGTAAATATTAACGAATTAAATAAAATGTGTCTCTATACCATTAATGAAATTTGGCATGCTCTAACATTATTGATTTTACTTTGTCATGGATGCTGATACATAGCAAGTGGTTTCTTTATAAGTTTGGTCGTACAAGTACTGTAATACAATAAAATTTTAATTTTACTTTGATGTTAAACTATAAAAAACAAAATTTTATCAAGCACTTCAATTGCTTTTGCAACTCTAAACGATACGTTGATGGGTTTATGTATATATTCATAATTGTAGTCTTATTAATAGCTAATTTTTGGTAGGGTACCTGTTTGCTCTTATCATACACAAACACTTTAGATATCTCATACCGATCGATTTAATTATATAACTTTTAATCCCATGATTTTCACATGTCAATACAATCATATAGGTGTTTGTATATAATATATTCTCCATCGATTATATATTGAAAGCCACCATATCGATGTGTTCTTTGAATAGGCAAAAAGGAAGAAATTGGTTTAACATAATAAGTTAGTTGTATCACAAACCAAATTAACTAAAAACAAATTGCGTCAAAAGGTCTAAAAGTGTAGTTATATTGTGAGAATGACGATCTTTTGTTATTTCAATTTTAGGTTTTTTGCTTAGGTCTGTCACACCAACTATTCGAGTTCAGGTCAAGTCCCTGCTTGGGTTCTTCCTTTATTATATAATAGATATGTTCGATCTTTGTTTGCTTTCCTTTTATTATACTAAAACATATTTCTTAGATTTACAACATATGAGGGAGTAGTATTTTTAACTATGAGAACTGAAGTATCAAGAGGAAAGTAAATATGACAAAATTATTGATTCTTTTTTTTTTTTTTAGACAATTCAAAAAGGATTGCCATTGGCATAGAGAGATCAACAGAGATAGCAAAGCTGCATGCAGACACCAATGCTTAATGCGTCAATATTCATTTATGTCGAAGGACTATCATGCAATTTAATACATCTAGAAGAATATGTTACCTTATGGGATTTGGTATACTTATGGTCGGTAAGAGTAGTATGTTAGCAAGTTAAAAGTGTCTCCTCATACTTTGCTCTGTTGGGATTGGTGGTGTTGTATGCACTACAAAAATGGGATTGATTTGGGTCGACAATGTCGACCCAAAGGCTGAAGTAGGGTCGTACCAAATGATTTGGGTCGACAATCTCGACCCTTTTTGGTTGTACCAATTTCCCCGTCCCAAAAACGTTTGGGTCGACATTTTTATAACCAATGGCACGACACCCACTAACCAGTCAAACAATGAATATTACGTTTGGAACGACATTGTCGTTCCAAATTTGTATTTGTTTTTTAGCAAATCATTTTTGTAAATACATGAAATATTTTGTAAAATAACCAATGGAACGACAATGTCGTTCCAAAATTTGATTTATTTTAAATGTTTTACAAATTAAAATACTAAAAATATTTTGTTAAATGCCCGATGGAACGACAAAGTCGTTCCAAAACTTGATTTATTTTAAATGTTTTACAAATTAAAATGCTAAAAATATTTTGTTAAATGCCCGATGGAACGACAATGTCGTTCCAAAGTTTTTAAATATTTAAACATTTTACCAACTGGAACGATTTTTCCTTGTAATTTTGGGACGACATTGTCGTCCCATTTTGTGAAGTATGCAAAAAAAAAAATGCAGCAGCAGCCTACATTTCCAGGTTTTTTCCGGAATATTTTCCGGAAAAAACCTACCATTACACAAGCTGTAAATCAACCAATATCCGCAATACCAATTCGGCAATATGATACAATACCAAATTACTCATCTATGACTTAAATTCGACAAATACGATACAAATTAAACTAACAAATACGAACTTTATACAAAAACAAACCAAGATTCGGCAATATATAGATTCTAGTATTACATAACTAATAACAAATAGGATACAAATTAAACTACGCCTACTCCTCCTCCTCCAATTCCTCCCCCTCCTCCTCCTCCCCCTCCTCCTCACTACCACTATCATTAAAATTCTCGGGAATGTGGCTCATATGAGGATTAGTTTGTCTTATATATTGGTTAAGGTCGGGAGTCGGGTCGGAATAATTAAGATTTTGATCCGGGTTAGAACTAGTACCCGGGCATGTAGTAGAGTTATGAAATACGGGACGATAACAATTTTCGAAGGAATTAGGGCTCGGAAATGGGGGAAATGGGGGATTTTGTGGTAATCCTGAAAAGTCAACAGGAAACGGATTACCTGAGCTGCTGTTGTTGTTGTAGTGGCTGACAAACTGGCCAAACATAGATTCGAAGTTGGCTTGTCGAGACTGAATCTGTTGCTGCTGAAGTAGGAGTATTTCATTTTGCCTCCTCAACAATTCATTCTCTTGTTCCTTTTGTCTTAAGACCGCCGAAATAGCCTCACTAGCATTGTTTTGTTGAAGCGGATAATGAGAGTACCTCGATGAAGCTTTGCCGCTACCCGGCATTAGCCTGCCAACGCCCTTATAATTTTGCCGGTTGTTACTGTGGGCTGTCTTATCGAGTACTTGCTTCTCAGTCATTAACGGGGCCGTACCGGCTTTAACTTGTTGCCACAACTCCATCGCCAACTGTGTAAGTCAAAAAAAAAAAAAATATATATATATATATATATATATATATATATATATATATATATATATATATATATATATATATATATATATATATATGTTAAAAAGAGGTAAGTTAAAAAAAAAAATATATATATATATATATATATATATATATATATATATATATATATATATATATATATATACACACACGTTAACCAAAAAAAAAAGAAAAAAAAAAAGAAAAAAAAAAGAAAAAAAAAGAGGTAAGTTAAAAAAAACAAGTAACTTGATATTAATTACGCATGTTAGGAGATAAATTACTTACATAAGCCTTCTCGTTTTCTTCACTTGTAAAGACGCCATCTTTTCTTGTATGGCCTATCCTATACGTCTCCACGAGTTCTTCAGTCTGCCCGTTCTTCGCAACCCGCTATACATACAACATAAAATAAATTAATAACGAGTTATATATAAACATTATATAGACATTTGAAAATCAAAAAATTATAATGAGTCTTACGCGCTCCGTTCGTCCTTGTACGAACGACTTCCTCCCTTGGTGGGTTTTAGCAGTGTTCTTTGCCCGGTTTTCTGCATTTTTTGCAGATCTCGCCATTCGTCTCGGATCAGAAAACCAGTTGACCAACGACTCCCACTCCGCTTGGCTTCTGCTACCCACTACAACAAAATGAACCTAATGCAACATTTTAAAAGCAACACTTTAAAAAATTGTTGCCTTTTAGATAACAATATTAGTTAAGCAACATTTATGTATTAAGTGTTGCATTTGAAAACTTAATGCAACACTTTAATGTAATTGTTGCAAATATTGTAGATAAATGCAACGTTTTTGCTAAGTGTTACCTTTTTAAATATGAAAGCAATGTTTTGAAAACCGGGTTCGAAATCGACTCGGCCGAGTCATCGGGCACCGGGTCACCGGTTCGACCGCCGGGTTAACTCGGTTTTTAATTTATTATTTTTTATTTTTTCGACCGGGTCAACCAGTTTGACTGCCGGGTCAAACCGGGTTTTTATTAAAAATTTTTGAAAAAATGAAACCCGGATGGGTTTCGAGAACCGGGTTGACCCGGGTCACTAAAAAGCCGGCTGGTATAACCGGTTAACCCGGTTTTAGAAACCCGGGTTTTTTTGACCTGTTTTTTGGCCGGAGCCGGTTGAACTGGTTAACCCGGCCGGGTCAACCTGGGTTTCAAAACATTGAAAATAATGAAAGATAACACTTGGTACCAATTATTTTAATTAACATGTCTTGTTATAATTTAAGAGAAAAAAAAAAGAACTAATAGAAACATATAAAATGAATGTATTATAAGTTTATAATAAAGTGAGGAAACCCCACCCAAAATCCCCAAATCTGAGTTTCCGCCAAAAACCCCCAACCCTAAAAATGGAGCGCCATTTTTTTTCATTCTAACATTTCAATAAAAATTTTGAATTCCCTCTTTTAATGTTACTTCCTCTCCTAATAGATTTCCCTTCTTATAATTTTGAATTCCCTCTTTTAATAGATTTCCTCAGCCTTCCTCGTTTGCTCGAACTTGCTTCCAATTTCAAAAGGTAACATCAAAATTTCGAATTTAAACTTCCAAAATACGTGTTATATGAGTCTAGTATGCTAATTAGTTGTGCAATATCTAGCTTTGTTGTTGTTATTTGATGATATGTTTTGAGTTTTTCTGTTTAACACAAGGTGTTCGATTAAATTCCCTACTAAGTGCACTAATAGTTATTGCTTTTGATAGCGCAAATGACTCGTAGATTAGGTTCAAATGTTGAATTTTGGTTAATAAACAATATAAATTATAGTAGTTTATGATGCTCATCTCTCTGTTATTGTATTACGATAGTATTAGATTCCTATTGTTGCGAGATGAATACCCAAATATAAACACATTGAGTTTGTGGTTCTCGTGGTCTCGCTTTAGCAGTATCTAATTAGAAGAATAAGAACATGAGTAAACCAAAAACAACCAAGAGGTGTTTGGTTTTGCTTCGGTGTAAAAAGGGATAAGTCGAGGGGTATTTGTTTTGCTCTCGTGTCAAAAAGTCATCCGAGAGGATGTTTTGTTTGTCACAGTTAACAACAAAAGTAATAAATGTGTGTCTATTTGTCTCAGTTTACACAGCCCACACGGGTGTTTGTTTGTCTCGAGTACAAGAAAAAAACCACCCCAAAGGAGTGTTTATTTTTGCGTGACACAGCCCCAACAGTGGGCGTTTATTTGTTGCAAACTCAACCCCAACTGGGGGGGTTGGATCTGCATATTCCCAGAGCATCAGGGGCATTTATATCTGCTTATTACAGCCCATAAAGAGTGCGTTTTGTTGGTCATTTTTCTGCACAAGGGTGCATTTGGACCTGCTCATTTCAGCACCAATAAGGTGCGTCTGGTTCTGCTTATTTGCAGCCCCGAAGGGGTGTGTTTCATTGCTGATTTTATGCACCAAAGGGGTGTGTTTCTTTGCTGAATTTTCTTCACAAAAAGGGCAAGTTTGCTACTGAGTTTTCTGCACAAAAAGCTTGCGTTTGCTGCTGATTTTTCTGCATAAAAAGGGTGCATTTGTTTTGGGTCAGCCGCAACCCAAGAAGGTTTATGTTTGGTCTTGGTTGCAAACTTAAAACAAAAGGTTGTGTTTATTTGTTTTCTTGTCGGTTTCGGTTCAAACTTAAGTATAATATGAACCAGTATTTCATTCTATCGATTGAACTTTTACTTGACCATTTCAAGATTTGTACCGGTCAGTGATGTATAGTACAAAGGTTTACACTTTGAAATGTTCTAAAACATTTACGACACCATGCTACTTTATAACTAGATAAATTTTCAAATTAAACAAGTGAATATATATTGCATTTATTTCATACTTACAAGTGTTAAAAAGTGTTTTTTGTATTAGTTGTAAAGACTAAATATTAGAATTAAATTGTTATAAATGATATTTTTGATAGTTTAGTAGTTGAATATGCACATGAACTCTTCTCTGTTCTGCCCTCTTAGCTAATGACTGGAAATAAACGCATGCAAGAACACGGTACACACAACAATATGAATGATTATGAGAGGAGTAAAAGGTTAAGGGTTCAGGAGAATCAAGAAAGATTACGACAGTTGGGAGTTACAAATATTGCCAAGTCTTTTACAAGTTTAGTAGAAGGTGATAAAACAAATAAAAGGAAAAAAAAAAACAGTTGCTAATGACAACAGTGTGGATTATTATCCAAATCCTTGTGGTGATAGTGAGGAAGATGACAATGAAGTAGCTACACCTGTTAAACTACGCCAAAAGGTAACCACATTAACAATATTTCATTCTTTCAATAGTTGTCTTCTCTAATGAAATTTGTAATGTTACAGCAAGATCGTCCACTATATATTGCGCCAATGGCTATGAACAGATACGCAAATCTAACAAAGAAACGAGTAAGTGCTCCACATGTGCCCCGTGTGTTACCAGCTAGGGATGGTTGTTTGCGAAATGGGAAGTCTCTTGATCCGAATGCATCAAAAAATAATCAATCAAGTGCAACAATTAGCATGGCTCAAGTGATCTTAAGTAAAAAAGGGGCATTAAAGCAAAAGGGGGATTTCAATTGTAATTCAATGGAGATGAACTCGACCTTAAGTAAAAAAGGGGCATTAAGGCAAAAGGGGGATTTCAATTGTAATTCAATGGAGATGAACTCTGCCACAAAAAATATATCAAATGAACCAAGGAGAAGCTTATTTGACATGAGATCTAAAGGTAAATATGTATCATTTTATAATATATCATTTTATTTGACATGAGATCTGATTGTAGACTTGATTAACATAGATAGGGAACGTGATGGTGCTCAAAATGATGATGAAGACATAGATACTGTGATATTTGAAAATATTGAGAATGAGATGGAAGAGGATGAGGCGGGATTTCAAGGTAATATAAACTTGTAGATTTTTTTTTTTTTTGAAACCCACTGGTTAAATGCGGAACACTACCACCCACTAGTGCAGTGCCAAACACCCTAATACCAAGACTAAAATCTCAAAACATTCCTTGGACCACTGACATAAGAAAACCACACGAATAAAGGACCATATATGACTGTATTGCAGAATTTGTACCAACATACATAGCGTCACCCAAATAACATAAACCTTAAACTTGCAGACTGCACAACTGAAATGCGTACTATCGATGTAATGATGTAAAGAAAACTCTTACAAAGTTATAATATGCTTGATTGCTTTTATATGTTTGTTAAAACTTGAAGGCTGACTTGTATATTAATTACCGAACATACAGGTGTACATATAAATACTTAGGAAAACTGTGACAAGACACTGTAGAACCAATGTAGCACAGTTGCATATGATTACATATTTGAATGAATATGAAAGATAACAACATGGTCTTGTAGATAATCTTTTGCCTTTCTTAAACTTTGTTTATATGATTATATATTTGAATGAATATGAAAAAGAACAACATGGTCTTGTAGATGATGAAAATGAAGACACTGAGCATATTATGTTTGGAAATAATCAAAATGGGATAGAATTGGGGTCCGATAGTGAAGTTGAATCTGAAAACGAGATTGATGAACAAGTTGAAGAACAACATGATGGCCCTGACGTACAAAAGAAAGCAGGTTAATTTAATTTACTTAACAACGTTATTGTGTTTTTGTTGTTTGATTGTCTATATTATAATTTTATCTAATTGTGAATATTGAATATTAGCTATATCTACTACAAAGAAAAGAGGTCCAACAATGATGCATGCCGTTCATGTACGAGGTTTTGATGCACGTAAGACTATAGTATGCAATAAATTTGGACAACCTATTGGACCTGTAACTAAGGAGAAAGACACAGTTGGTCAGTTCTCTCGGTTTTTAGGTACAATTGCTCGCAATGCCAGCCACGCACCTTTGACTTATAAGTCATGGCCGAAAGTACCAAATAAGGAGATGATGTGGAAGTATGTGCTGGTATGCTCATAAGCCTGATTTGTGCCCTTTTTTTTTGTATAAAATTACCTTCTGTTATTCTATTAATATACTACATTTTTGAAGGCAAAATACATTGTACCTGAGGACGCTAAATCTTGGGTGCTAATGACTATCGGAGCTTGTTGGAGGGGATACAAATGTAGGTCAAGAAAAAGCACTTCTATAAATTTAAGGATATGCAAACGAGATGGAAGAATCGACCAAAATCCATTCCACAAAATGATTTTTCGCAGTTGTTAGCTTATTGGAGTAAGAAAGATGTGATGGTAAGTCAGTGTTAATATATCTTTACTGAAAATATCTATATATTGGTATTAGTTTTCCTTTATTGTACATGGATGCATGAATTGGAAATTTTATTAACTGTATTTAGAAGCATTGTTTGGCGGCAAGGAATCTGCGCTTGTCTCAAAAAAACATGCACACAGCTGGTCCAAAAAGTTTTGCCAGGATTCGTGAGGAAATTGTAATGTCTTTGTTGTCTAAGCGATATTTGATGTTCATGCCATCCACATGAATGATGCATCTTGTTGATGTATATATTTGATTATAAATATAGATCGAGGAAGACCCCAACAAGGAAGAACCTAGCTTAACTGGAATGTTTGAGCGCACACGTGAAAGGAAAGAAGGAAATGTATATGCTGATACATACGACGACACGGCGAATAAAATTGTACGATAATAAAACATCTATATCTAATATATCATGTATTGCTATTATGTTTAGTTAACTTTTTATATTTTTTTACATAATATTGAAGGAAAAAATGAGGAACTATAATCCTCCAGAAGATGAAAGTGCTCCTGCAGATGCTTTCTTGGCTGTTATGAACAAAGAGTATGATGGGCATCGTAGACTTTTTGGTAGAGGTGTTACTAATACGTTGATAAAGAAGGTGAATGGAAGTGGTAGCGCATCTACTGTCCCAAGGGAGATTGTAAAATCACCCACAGTTAGTTTAGAAGTTGAAAAAGGTCAATCTTCTCATATGGAAAGAGAGCTTGAAGCGAACTATGAAAAGAGAATTAGTGAGCTAAAAGAGGATCATGCAAGGCAGCTAGAAGCTATACAAAAAAAAACTGAAGACGACCGTGAAAAATTAGTTGAAGATGCTGTGCGGAAGATATTAGAAAAGATACCTCCTGAAGTTATCCGTGGGTATTTAACATAAGTGATCATTCAACTTTGGTACAAGGTACATGACATCTGATTTTCATACAGTGGTTGATTACCCTTTGTGTTATTCAATATTTAACATAAGTGACCATTCAAAATAGATACTAACATGATCCATTCAAACAATATTTACCAGGCTACGTCGTTTTTGGTGTTCGAAGGCAAGCAGGTGTACACTATGATTATATGAAGTAGTTATGTCGAAGATATATGTGGATGAGGATTTATATCCGCTGGTGCAAAAACTTTTTGTGCTTCATTATGCACTGTATGCTTGCTATTTTTATGCTAGGAAAAATTTGTAGTTGAATATGATACTATTGACCATATTTTGTTAATGTTATGGTGGAAGTTATGTGTTTTATTACTTTATACCATGTGCATTTTTTGTTGCTTCATATTAGAAAGCCAAATAGATATTGTTGCGAGTAAATTGTTGTAAATAAAAGCACTATAAAGTGTTGTAATTGAGAATGAAAAGGTTGCCTTTAAATGGATGGAAATTTAAAAAGTGTTGCACATGATAAGTAAAAGTGTTGTTGTAGATAGGCTATAATAACCAAAAAGTGTTGCTCCTAAATGTGGAGAAGTGTTGCACTTTAAAAATGTTGCACTTGTTAAACTCAAGCAACACTTTCAATAAGTGCTGCATTTTATGTCAAAAGTGTTGCTTTAGACCTAAGGCAACGGAGCCTAAGGTGGCACTTGGTAAAGTGTTGCACTAGACGTAAAACAACATTTTTTAGACTTAATACAACACTTTACGAGTGTTGCTTTAGCCACATTTTGTAGTAGTGACCTCACACTGTCGACGGCGGCGGATTTTGCTTTGCCGTCTCGGGTGTCGGTTGTGTGTCAAAGTATGCGGTTTTTATCCTGTTTCTATGCTTGCGCCATAGTAACCGCAGCTGAAGCCCAATCCCAGTACGTATCCGTTCCCCAACCGTGTAGACATTATGCCCAACCCTTATATTGTCGTTCCTGTTTAACCAAGGCGTGAGCTCGAAATAAGTCTGCAAATAAATATACACATTTAAATAAACAAACAATTTAAATATAGCACGCATATCTAAACGGTCGATAATGATAAGAATACAAATATAATAAACAATTAATACCTCGAGTGCGGGAAATATGTGAGCCATAAAAGGCTCCGGAATCTCCTCCCAGTGCTCGCAGTCAAAGGGAAGTGGACAAACTAGTTCCCCCAAAAGACTACTGAACTACGGTGCCCACATGCCCACAGCTGTAAAGGTACCTAGATCATCAACGTCAAAGCCGATGGGCAAAGGCCGATTACCGTTCGATTTGAACGCACTCCTTATGACCCGATTTGAGGGCACACTCGAAACCGAAGCTACAAATATAAGTTATTGAGTCGTGAGAATACAAGTAAAAAAATTTAGTTTTATCAATAAAAAACTTCAAATAAAAATCACAATTTCTTACCGAAACAGTAGCCCGGCGTAGTAAAATAAGGTCGGTGTGGTGGTGGTGGATCACCACCGGCATCCCCGCCGTGTGCTTGGGGACCTACACACGCCATCTGTAAAATTATAAGTACAAGAACACACAATTTCGTGGACCAATTAATACTAATAAACACATTCATATAAATATACACATTTAAAGATAACATAACATGCAATTTCATTCAAATAAAAGTTACACGTTTAAACATATAGTAACAGTTTCATTCAAATTACAAATAAAAGTTACACGTTTAAACATATAGTAACAGTTGCAACTATGGAAGGCAATCCTAACCCACTCTTTGAATGCCTTGTCTCATATATGAATGCGTATAACCGATTTACTATTTGAAAAAAATTCGGCAGCATTTCCCTTCAACTCCCCAAATATGTGCATTAAAGACATATTCGTAGGAGTGAAAGGGAAATAATGTCGAATTTCTCTCAAATAGTAAAACAGTTATACGCATCCATATCCTAAATGAGACAAAACATTCAAAAAGCAGTCCCAAACAGGGGACTTTCCGAAATTAATTTCTAATAAATTAATTTCGGACGGGTTTTCTATAGGATGATTAATTTCAGATGGGGGTTGTCCGAAATCAATCACTAGAATCCTAAAAAAAAGTCACATAAGTTTAACAATACAATATCATTCCAATAACAAATACATTACTAATTAAATTACATACTAATAAACAAAAACAAAATATGGAAATAAAGAAAACATACTAGATGTCACAGTTAGTACACGGCTCAAAGAGAAGAAGAAAGATAGAGAGGTGGTGCTTTTGCAATGGTCCTACACAAACATACATTTCATAAAAAAAAAATTACAATTCACATAAGTTTAACAATTATACTAACCAAACAACCTAAATTAATACCAACTTCATTTTAGCACATCAATACTTGTAAACTTTACTACAATGTCTAACAAAACACAAGCTAAATTAATACCGGCTGTCCATAACTTTTGAGGACGACATTGTCGTACCAAAAAAACACTTTAATACAATAAAAAAAAACACAAGCTAGAGGTGGTCCATAACTTTGTCCCGGCTGTCCATAAATTTTGAGGACGACATTGTCGTACCAAAACACTTTAACACAATAAAAAAAACATACCTTTAAATTAACAACAATAAAAAAAAAAAAAAAAAAAAAAAAAAAAAAAAGCATACCTTTGACGGTGGTGCTGCTGCTGCCGTGGTGGTTCACGGTGGTGGTGCTGCTGCTGCCATCTAACGCCACCACAAACACAACACAAAATAGAAACAAAGATTATCAAACCTAGGAATATCAATAACAAAACTAATTAACAAAATGAAATTAACAAAAAATTCATACCTTTACACAAACCAAATTAACAAAAATTAAACAAATTGTGCACAGTGGTGCGTGTGTAATTGGTGTTTTGAGGTGAATGTGGTATTAATTTGATTGTGTTGGTGTAGAATCGAAGAAGATGAAGATGGTGTATTGAGGTGGGTTTTTTTTTTTTTTTTTTTTTTTTTTTTTTTCGCTTCTGATAGAACAGATATGGTTTGACTCGTGGGTTAATCAATTATTAAGCCCTTTGGGTCGACATTGTCGTCCCAATGGGTGCACGATTTTTTTAATCCCTTTGGGTCGACATTGTCGTACCAAAGGGAGTAAGATTTTTTCTTTTTTTTTTTGCTTTTTTAATTTTGGAACGACAATGTCGTTCCAAATATTGTGGCGGGATAAATTATTTCACGACGCGGGTACCTTAAATTTTGGTGAAAAATTTTGGAACGACATTGTCGTTCCTTATGGATTTTTTATTTTTTTCATTTATCTATTGCATACTAAAAATGATTTTAATTATTTAATTAATACTAAATAAATTAAAAATGATTTAAATTATTTAATTAATACTAAATAAATAAATAATGATTTAAATTAATTAAAAAAAATATTTAAATAAATTAAAATTATTTAAATAGATGTTGTAATCTTGTTTTGAATTATTTAATTAATACTAAATAAATAACAAAAACGAGACAATTTTTTTTTAATAAAAAATATTTAAAATTATTTAATTTAATTTAAAATTAAATCCAATAATCTATGCATAACGTGTTAAACGGATGAGTCGAGTTATTTTGACTATGCATAACATGTCAAGCGGATGAGTCGAGTTGTTATGACATGCATAACATGTTTAGCGGATGAGTCGAGTTGTTATGGATATCAATATATAACAAGTTTAACGGATGAGTCGAGTTGTTATGACATGCATAACATGTTTAGCGGATGAGTCGAGTTGTTATGGATATCCATATATAACAAGTTTAACGGATGAGTCGAGTTGTTATGACATGCATAACATGTTTAGCGGATGAGTCGAGTTGTTATGGATATGCATATATAACAAGTTTAACGGATGAGTCTAGTTGTTATAAATATGCATAACATGCTAAACGGATGAGTCGAGTTGTTACGGATATGCATAACACGTTAAACGGATATGCATAACATGTTTAACGGATGAGTCGAGTTGTTACGGATATGCATAACACTTGGCCCATAGTTAGGAGTTGCATCTTTCAAACTAGAACAAGATAAGCTGAAACTTTATTGTTGAGCACGAGTTCCATAATTGCTCGGCTCATTCGTTTAACATCTTGTGTACAACCATATCATCTCGGCTCATTCGTTAAACGAAACAGGCGAGTTAATAAACTGCTTTACGCATGGTGAGACATTGTGGTTAACACTTGGCCCATTGTTTAGAATTGCATATTTCAAACTAGAACAAGATAAGCTGGAACTTTGTTGTTGAGCACGAGTTCCATAATTGCTCACCATGCGTAAAGCAATTTATTAACTCGCCTGTTTCGTTTAACAAATGAGCCGAGATGATATGGTTGTACACGAGATGTTAAACGAATGAGCCGAGCAATACTGGAACTCGCGCTCAACAACAAAGTTCCAGCTTATCTTGTTCTAGTTTGAAAGATGCAATTCCAAACAATGGGCCAAGTGTTAACCACAATGTCTCACCATGCGTAAAGCAGTTTATTAACTCGTCTATTTCGTTTAACGAATGAGCCGAGATGATATGGTTGTACACAAGATGTTAAACGAATGAGGCGAGCAATTATGGAACTCGTGCTCAATAACAAAGTTCCAGCTTATCTTGTTCTAGTTTGAAAGATGCAACTCCTAACTATGGGCCAAGTGTTATGCATATCCGTAACAACTCGACTCATCCGTTAAACATGTTATGCATATCCGTTTAACGTGTTATGCATATCCATAACAACTCGACTCATCCGTTAAACATGTTATGCATATCCGTAACAACTCGACTCATCCGTTAAACTTGTTATATATGCATATCCATAATAACTCGACTCATCCGTTTAACACGTTATGCATAGATTATTGGATTTATTTAGTAAAAGATTGTCTCGTTTTTTAAATATTTTTTATTAAAAAAAAAGATTGTCTCGTTTTTTGTATTTATTTAGTATTAATTAAATAATTCAAAACAAGATTACAACATCTATTTAAATAATTTTAATTTATTTAAATATTTTTTTTAATTAAATTAAATCATTATTTATTTATTTAGTATTAATTAAATAATTTAAATCATTTTTAATTTATTTAATATTAATTAAATAATTAAAATCATTTTAATTTACAGAAGGAACGACAATGTCGTTCCTTTGGTTTTTTTAAAAATAAAAATGATTTTTAAACCATTGGCACGACATTGTCGTTCCTTTGGTTTTTATATAAAATAAATTTGATTTTTTCACAACAGCTAATTGGGAAAAAAAGAAATAAAAATGATTTTTAAACCATTGGCACGACATTGTCGTTCCTTTGGTTTTTATATAAAATAAATTTGATTTTTACACAACAGCTAATGGGGGAAAAAAAATAAATAACAGAAGGAACGACAATGTCGTTCCTTTTGTTTTTACATATAATAAAATTGATTTTTAAACCACTGGCACGACATTGTCGTTCCAAAATGTGTGGGCCCAAAATATTCGCGTTGACTGCTATATTTGGTGAAGAAAGTGGGACCCTTTGTCCAAATTGAACGACAATGTCGTTCCAAATTTTTGCCCCGTCCCAAAGGTGCTCATTTGGTGTAGTGATGGTTGGTAAGAGTAAATCAACATAAATTTATTGTTGATTTTTAAGTATAAATACGCTAAGTATCAAAAACCCCGTGCGTGCACTACTAGCATTAGCAAAGAACTTATTCTAAGATCTACTCATGGGTATCCCTCTGGTTATATCAACGACTTGAACTCAATACACTTTTTTTCCCAATGAGGAGTTCTGAAATCTGCAAATAATAATAAAGCCTCAACTATAATTAAACATTATGTTTAAATCTAACAAAAGCTTTGGAGATGCGCTTTTAACTTTTTTTTAGATGAATCGACCAAATATTGTTTGTAAGAAGGTATCTGATTCGTCTTTCCACATGTCTTTTTAAGCTCTAACCAAAGTTTTTACCTTGAGAAAGACAAAAGAAGTTACTGAAGGCCAAAGAGACACTATTCGATACATATGTTGCTTAATTACCTTATGTGAATTTTCATTATTACCATGGTAAGAAAACTAACGTTTTGGCATCTAACACAAATAAATAAATTAAAGAAAACTAAAATAAAAGCAAAAAATATTAATAGTTGAAATTTATGTCAAAACCCCGTGCGTGCACGGGTATTATAACTAGTTTTTATATATAATCACACATCAATTGTTTATCATATAAAGACAATTGTTTCCTCCCAAAATTGGTCCAATCTATAAATTCAAAAGTGAAGTAATCGGTACATCAATATAAGCTATTAACATAGTCATTCAAAAGATAATTGTATCTTTCCAAAATTTGTCCAGCCTTTAAAATTAAAGTGTACAAAACATATGAAACAACACTTACTCACAAGAACTAAAACATTGAACCTCAAAATCCTATGACCTGACAAAAATAACATGACCATACGAATGAAAGAACATCCATCAAAGAACATCAAATGAACGTACCTTACATACACATAACGCATATGCACACACCTTTTTCCTTGATATATAAATTTTAATATGCATATGCACACCTCTTTTTTGATTGTATACCAATCATAAAACACACATGCACAATCTTTGTAACATCAAATAAATAATGTAAAAAAATATGAAAATCATAAAAAGAACTAGCATAACACATATGTATAATTTTTTTCCTATATCATATGATGTAAATGAATCATTAAAAATAACATATCACATATACTTAATCTTTGCTTATATAGCAAATTAATGTAACCTATGAAATAAGAAACTATTTGATAACCTAAACACATAATTTGAAAATGATTTGCAAATAACCAAAAAGTTAGAAACTGAAACTAAAGTCAGACAACAACCAACCATTTTATGAAAAACTAAAATAAATAAATAAACAATAAACAAACAAAACATAGTGATACATCTAATTGCGAAAAGAAAAATAAATTTATATGATATGTCGCTTCACCGTCCGTGATAGATCTCGCGGCCGTACCCAGTTTCTTTCATTTTTTTTAAACTAAAAAAAATAAATAAATAAAAAAATAACAAAAAAAATAACCAAAAAAAAAAAACAAAAACATACCTATGACGCCTCTAATAGTGGACCCGTAATTTTATAAGATATTTACAATACAATCCATCAAATTGCAGATCCATGTAGGCATGATGTTTCGCATCAACAAAATCCGAATATTTAAATATAATTGCAACAAAAACACTTTTATGATGGAAACATGTGACAACTGGCAAATTAGGGAGTTATTTTGAAAACCCGCATTACATTAAAGTTCGTTTATAAATTATATTTGAAATTTTACTCGTAACGAACTTATGAAAAACCAATATTTTGGTTGATTATATCCAAAATATTTGATGAATTCGAATTTGGACTATCGATATGATGAGTATTTATTTCGAGATTTTATTTGGCACTACGTTGACTTCGGCACTAGAATAACCTAACTAAAAGTTTTATGTCTTGAGTCTACGGATTCGACTATATATAATTATTTATGGAACGTCTCGTAAGTTATTAAAGGTTTGAAACGAGTTTCGGGTTTTGGTCTGTGTATTCTACACCTAGTCACCTTACCCTTAATGTTACTAATATTATTATTATTAGTATTATTATTAGTATTATGATTATGATTATGATTATTGTTTAAATCAAAAGAAGAAAAGAAAATATTTTTTTAGTATAACTACAAAACCGTCTTTGTGGTTTACTGCACATCACACACCACAACTAACACCTATTCTCTCTCTCTCTCTATCTCATCACCATCCTCATTCTCTCTTCACTACCCTAGCAGCCGCCACCCTCTTTTCCGTCGACCACCATCACACCGTCGCTCCCACACCCAAAATAACACCACCAAATTAACCCTCTCATCAAGATCTACCATTTGGTATACACCACGCGCCCTAAAACCCATCTTAACACCTCGAAATCTTTATAAATTCGACCCTATTATTGTTGTTTCACTAGATCCGCGAGTTCCAAGGTTTAAGAAGGTGAGAAAACGCGTTTTCACGCGTGGGTTTGACTGAGTCGAGTCAAACTCGGATTAACTTGTAATGGGGTTCAATTCTTGGGCGAGCTTTTGATGAATAACGAAGTATATATATGGTTTTATGAATAAAACATGATTTGTTTTACTCGTTTGGTATCCGGGTGTTAATTTTCTGGGTGAAGTCGAGACATAACCGAGAGCTTTTGCTCTCGGCTTGTGTTGGTTTTTAATTATTTTGGTCATGGGTTATAGATACTAAGGATGTTGATCCTCTTATCTTGCGTTTGGATTGACTTTGGTCTCGAGAATACTCGACCATATGTATGCTTTTGGTTGCCATTCGAATGGTTGATAATCTGTGGATATGGATGTTTGAGTGTGGCAGCGAGACTCCAAGGGCCTGTTTGGTTTTGGTTTGTGCTCGGATTGAGCTAGCCGAGACCCTAGTGGTCTCGGGTGGGACCCACGTGACTCGTGGTGAAACCTTGACTCGGGTTCGACTTGGTAAATCGAACCGGATTGCATGATATTCTTGGTGGTCTAGTTGGTTTCGTGATGTTTATGTTGTTATTATTATTGTCATTTGTTGTGATATTATTGTTGCTTGTAATATTGTTACTTTTGTTCACTTGTGGCCGAATGGAATGGAAGAGCCGAGACCCTCGAGGTCTCGGCAATGGACTTATTGCTTTGTGGAGTTGTTGTCGAGGGAATGAATTGGGGACCGATTGTGAGACGGTCAATTAGATGACGGAGATAGGTTAGTCGGGTGCCGTAGTCGGACCCTATTGTTGTAGCACGTGTTTTGGGAAGTTGTTGGACGGAGATTAATTACTTGGTTTGACTTGATTATCATTCTATTTTGGACTTGGACAATGAGCCGAGAGTGATGACTCGGACATGTGGCCATTTCGTATGACTCGATAATTATTTATAATTAAACATAATTAATAAAACTCGTAATAATATTATTAATAATATAAACGTTTATATAAATATATAAACGTGAAAACGTATATATATTTATACAAGTGCGTATATTAGTAATAAAACGATCACGAGTAATATTATAACAATAACGTAACGATAAATATTATACTATGAAAGTGGTGTAATAAATGTCGGGAGCGTTATTATAATAAAACGGCTATAAATAACGATGAAATCTTGACGTTAAATAAATATTAAATAAAATAATTTCTTTTAAATAAATAAAGGAAACTATCGAGTTATACGGGGTCGTGGTCACTTGAGTCCAAGTGGTTTATTATTTGTGATGTTTGTGTTGTCACGGATATATGACGATTAATACATTCATTTTCGATAACTACGTAACTTATTTAATCGACGGGTTAAATAAGAGCTATTTAGTTATTTAAATTGAGTATATTAATGGGCATCGTATCCTACGACGCCCATAGGTTGTGGTATGTGTACGGGGATAATAAGTTACTAAGTATCTCGTGGGATTACCAAATTGACGAATTTGGTGAGCTTAACGGTATAGTTAGTGAAGTTATTAAACTTTGATATATACCATATAGTACTTTATGTGCAATGTGTGACCTAGGATTCGGGTATAATCCTAGAATGGTATATTAAGTAAATAAATATGGAGGATTACCAAATCGACGGATTTGATAAACTTCGATGATTTATTTAAGTAATATATTAGGCTAATATTAGACCCATAGATTGTTTTATCATCCTTTTTGTTGTGACTTATTGGTTTGAGTTGTGTCGACCCACCACCCGTATGGATACCAAACGCAAATACACCAAACTAATACGAAATGGATTTTCGAAAATAAAACGGATTCTCGTCCGGGTTTGGGAATATCTTGAATTTGAGGAAATGATTTCTGAACGAGTTGATATTGTTAGGTCGTGCCGAGTCCGTAGTTGCCGTCTTTTGAGTTATTATACATCTTACCTCTACCGATTTCTTATTGCTGATTTCTGGACTTGAGGTGAGTCATAGCCCCACTTTTTACTCTTGAACTATGTTTTCAACGATTGGGGTGAGAAACGTGCAAATTATTTTACGTGGACTATTATCGCTTTTATATGCTTTCTAAACTTGCTATGCGTATGGACTAGGATCTATTGTCAGCTTTAGTCACACCTTTTGTGTGTACTATTCAAGGTTGGCTTATTTGGTTATTTGGATTGTCAGCTTTAGTCACATAGTTTTGTGTGTACTATTCAAGGTTGACTTAATTGGATTGTCAGCTTTAGTCACATAGTTTCGTGTGTACTATTCAAGGTTGACTTATTAGATACCATAGTGTGCACCTATAGGTTATTAATACTTCGGAGGTTATCCGAGTATTTATTGATATTGCGGGGGTTACCCGAATATCTATGTTGTTACGGAAGGGTATCCGTGTGTTTTGGTTATTGCGGAAGGGTATCCGTGTGTTATGTTGAGAGCGGAGGGTATCCGCAGGCTTTTAGCGAATCCTTAGTCTAGCTAGCAAGCGTTTTGCGTATATGTCCACTATGTTATTAGTTGAATTTAAACCTATGATCTCACCAGCGAAAGCTGACTTTTAGCACGTTTTCTCAGGAAATTTAAGTGATGCTCTATGGATGCTTGGATTGGAGGCTTGGAAATGGCACCTGGTTTATGGATCTATTTTTCTAAACTCTGATATTAAATTGTGGACCTACGTTTATTTTTTGGGCCTGACTCTGAATGATGTTGGGATAAATGTAAACTTTAAAACCCCGGTTTGGTTGTGTTTTTCTTATGTTTACTTTATCTCGTTCTATTATGTCTTGTGTTGGATACCAATCCCCGTAGCACCCCGAAAGCTTGTTGAGTCTTCCGCTGTACCAAATTTTGGGGGTGTTACAGATTGGTATCAGAGCCAAGGTTATAGAGAACTAGGTAAATAAACACCTAAACTATAACCGATTTTTATAGAAAACGATCCTCGACCATTGCCCGCCAGCCCGCCAAGCCGAAGCATCATTATTATTATTGAGGTATATTGAGATAATGATTTGGAATGAGATCTTTGGAGATGATTATTAGATATGGGATTCTTGAGATGATTTGAGGATTTGAGGTTTATTTAATTAGTGATATGATGGCGTTTTGAGGAATTATATGCGTTTTGAGGAATTATATGGCTTAATTGTTTTACGAATGGTTTTAGTAATGCGGTATTTTAAATCTTTCTTGATATATATGATTTGGAATTATATGATGATTTTGATATGGTATTTTGAGTTCGCGGTTTAGTTTTTTTTAAACACTTACACCTACCCTACGCCGTTGTCACAAATAATAGCCTCCTTGCACGTATTGTTGTTAAGAATTGTTATTGCGAGTACGCGTCGTCCATCGTAGATCACTATGGCCCCTGATGACCCATACGTGTTGGTCATGCGTTCGGCCGCTACTTTATCGTCGCATTGTCGCCCTAAGTCGCCGACTGTATCGCCTCGTGGTTCGCCTGCTCGAAGATGACGAGTGATGGAGTACCCCTTCGACGAGGAGTACGCGGGTAAGCAGAATGATAACCCTCAAGATGAGGAAGAGAATGATGACCCTCAGGATTGGGAAGAGAATGATCCTCAGGAGGAGGATATGCCTGATGATGATGGGTCGCTAGCACATTCAGTTCATTCTGCAAAGCCCGATTCCCCCGATACATCCGTTAGAGCCGGTTTCACCTGATCATCCGTTTTTGTTTGATTCACCACCTGGTAGTCCGGTGGCGTCGGATGCACCTTCTGAGGTTTCTGCTGAGCATGCAGAGTTAGGTGAGACTGGTAGGATGTGAGCTCAGATTACTGCACAGGGCGAGAGGATCTCGCGGATGTCTGACCGACTTGAGATGATTATTGCTGAGTTTATTGTTGAGTTTGTTAGTGAGTTGAGAGTTTATTAGACAACTGTCGTGGGCAGGACGACAGCGATTAAGACATGTATGATGGAGATACATGAGCAGATAGAGAGTCTGCAGAGAGGTTCCTCACGGCTCGCGAGGGAGATCGCAAGTTGTGGCAGAGGAACACAGTGTTAGAAAAGGAGGTTGCGGACCTCAAGAGGGATAGAGATACACATAGTGTTGAGCATGGATCGTCATGGAAGAATTTGGATGGTTTGGGATCGGAGTTGAGGAGTCTATGCCAGCATCATGGCTAGATCGATTGAATTTGTGTTCTTGTTGTGTTGCTACATAAGCCAAGGAGTATTTGGTTAGGAGAGCTAATTATTCTTATGTCATGATATTCGGATTGTACGTTCGTCTTGTATGGAACGATTAGTATCTATTATGCCTGTTGGTAGTATGGAACGATGTATTGATCGCTACTTATGGACGATGGTGAGCTCGTATGATATTTTACGATTTTCGGCGTACATGGAGAATTGTGTCTTATTTGCGTGGTTGATATTGTGTTAGTATTATATTAATGGCTGTACGACGAAACCCTGTTAGAGCTACCAAAACTGATCCTGCAACGACTACCCCTAGTCGTCGAGGACGCCGTCCTACTCGAAATGTTGAAGCCCCTACTCCTGAGAACCTGGACACTACTAATCGCAACGACAGGAATCAAAATGTTGATGTTCAGGGAGACAACTGATTATGTTCCACTTAGCGCACCTACTGTGAATCAAGTAATGATCAACCAACTTGTGGAGCAACGAGTTGCTGAGCTACTAACTGAGTCAAATCATTCCAGCAATTCTGCTGGAACATTTCCACCTGTTCGTACTAATGAACGTAACTACAAGGAGTTTAAAATTTGTGGACCCATTGAGTTTGGTGGAGCCGAAGGAGTGGTCTACTTGGTCAGGTGGATAAAAGAGACTGAGTCAGTGTTTAACGTCAGTGGTTGCGCGGAGAATGCGAAAGTAAAGTTTGCTTCTTTTACTTTTAAGGATGAAGCTTTAACTTGGTGGAACAATTACCGAAATTCGGTTGGTAGTGATGTGGCTTATGCTATGACTTGGGAGCAATTCAAGTCTTTGCTGATTTAGACTTACTACCCAAGGAATGAGATTAAGAAGCTGGAGATTGAGTTTTGGAATCACAAAGCGAAGGGTACTGATATGGCGACTTACAATCGTCGATACCAGGAGTTGGCCTTGCTTTGCCCCGATATGGTTAGAACTGAGACTCAAAAGATTGAGCGGTATACCAATGGGTTGCCTGTGGCTACAAGGAATGACGTGATTGCTGCTAGACCTGCAAATATCCATGAGGCCATCAAAAATCGCTCAACCATTAATGGATTCATTAGAATTGGAAGGAGCTGATAAGGATAGGAATGGAAAGAGAAAGAGAGACCATCACCCTAAGGGTAATGATCACCGAAATAAGCGACAAGCTATTGCTAAGGTTTAAGCTATTGGGAATGGAGATAAAAGGAACCAAAATGGTGATGCACCCAAGTGTGGTCGTTGCTACAAGAATCGTACAGGACAATGTACTGTGATTTGTCAGAGTTGCTCAAGGAGAGGACATGTATCTAGGGAGTGTAGAGCACGACCCCTTGCTATGGTTCAAGCTACTCCTGAAACTATGAGTAACACAAATGTTACTTGTTATGGATGTGGAAAGAAGGGACATTATAGGAATGAGTGTAGAGAATCGTGGAACTGGGGAAATTAAGGATCGGGTGGAGTACAATAATGGAAACCGTGGAGCTGGAGGAAACCGTGGACGTCAAGACAATGAGGACCAACGTATGGAAGCGGGAGCCGCTCATGGAAGAGTGTATGCACCCAGGAACGAGAAAGGAGAAGATCCGAACGTCGTTACTGATAGGTTCCTTCTCAATAATCGTTATGCTTCCATACTATTTGATACTGGTGCCGATAGAAGTTTGGTGTCCACTACGTTTGCACCCTTACTAGAGAAACCCCCGATGACCTTAGGAATTGAGTATAATGTAGAGTTAGCTAATGGAAACATAGAAAGGATTAAGACTATCATTCGCGGCTGCACGTTAAATTTCTTGAATCACCCTTTCAACATAGATCTTCTACCCGTCACGTTAGGAAGTTTTGATGTCATCATTGGTATGGATTGGTTGTCGAAGTATTGTGCTCACATACTTTGCGACGAGAAGATCGTGCGTGTACCGTACGGAAGGGAGATCCTAAATATATTAGGAGATCAAAAAGATTCTAGGATCCCATCCCGATTAGCAGTTATCTTGCACTAAGTTACCAAAGCTAATGGAGAAGGGATGTTACCTTTTCTTAGCTCAAATTTCTGAGAAAGGAGGGACGAAGAAGAAGGAAAGGTGCATTGGAGATGTGCCTATAGTTCGTGATACTTCGGATGTGTTTCCCGATGATTTGCCGGGAATCCCGCCTCCTAGACAAGTAGAGTTTTAGATTGAGTTGATACCTGGTGCTGCGCTTGTAGCACGAGCGCCTTATCGTCTTGCACCTACTGGATTGGAAGAGTTGTCGAAGCAATTAGCAGAGTTAGCCAAAAAGGGACTTATAAGACCAAGTTCTTCACCTTGGGGAGCCCCAGTCTTATTTGTGAAGAAGAAGGATGGATCGTTTCGTATGTGTATTGATGACCGAGAGCTGAACAAGTTAACGGTGAAGAATAGATACCCGTTACCGAGGATCGACGATTTGTTCGATCAGCTTCAAGGATTGAGTGTGTATTCGAAGACCGATTTGAGATCGGGATATCATCAGCTTCGAGTTCGTGAGAAAGATATTCCGGAAACGGCTTTCAGAACCCGTTACGGGCATTACGAGTTTCAGGTGATGCCGTTTGGGTTGAATAACGCACCGGCGGTATTCATGGACCTCATGAATCTGGTGTGTAAGCCTTACTTAGACAAGTTTGTGATTGTTGTTTCATCGATGACATTCTGATTTATTCGAAGAGTGAGAAGGAGCATGAGGAGCATCTAAGACTTATCTTAGAATTGCTCAGGAAGAAGAAACTGTATGCTAAATTTTCCAAAGGTGAATTTTGGATTCCGACAGTACAATTTCTGAGTCATGTGATTGATAGGCAAGGAGATCATGTAGATCCTGCTAAGATTGAAGTGATAAAGGATTGGGCTGCACCTACCACCCCAACCGAAGTTCGTCAATTTTTGGGTTTAGCTGGTTACTACCGAAGATTCATTGAGGGATTTTCGAAGATAGCTAAACCGTTGACCAAATTGACTCAAAAGAGTGTTAAGTAAGAATGGGGAGATAAGGAAGAGGGAGCGTTTCAATTGCTTAAGAAGATGTTGTGTAGTGCTCCTATCTTAGCGGTACCGGAAGGTAACGAGGATTTCGTCGTCTATTGTGACGCCCCACATAAGGGATTGGGAGCCGTGTTAATGCAACAAGAGAAGGTGATAGCTTATGCTTCCCGACAGCTCAAAAAGCATGAGAAGAACTGCACCACCCATGAGTTGGAGTTAGGTGCTGTGGTTTTGCTTTAAGGATATGGAGACATTACTTGTATGGAACCAAGTGTGTAGTGTTACTGACCACAAATATCTGTCACACAGTTTGGACCAAAAAGAGCTTAATATGAGACAACGACGTTGGATTGAGTTGCTAAGCGATTATGATTGCGAAATTCGCTACCATCCTGGTAAAGCAAACGTCGTTTCTGATGCTCTTAGTCGAAAGGAGAGAATCCCACCGTTACGAGTTAGGTCATTAGGAATGACTATCGTATCGCCATTACCGTCTCAAATATTAGAAGCTCAAACGGGAGCGTTGAAAGCAGAAAATCAACCTGCTGAGAAAATATTTGGGATGGCAGAAAATGAGAAGGGATTTATTAAGTGTTCCGATGGAGTATTATGTTTTAGAGAGCGAAATCGGGTACCTTTGTATGGAGGAATTCGAGAGTTGATTATGCACGAGTCGCATAAGTCAAGATACTCTATTCATCCTGGGTATGACAAGATGTACCAGGATTTGAAAAAGTTATATCGGTGGCCAAATATGAAGGCAGATATAGCGTCGTACGTTAGTAAGTGTTTGACTTGCTCTAATGTTAAGGCAGAACATCAAAGACCGTCAAGATTATTGACGCAGCCAGAACTCCCAGTTTGGAAATGGGAGCGGATTACAATGGACTTTATTACCAAATTACCTAAGACAGCTAGCGGTTGTGACGCTACCTGGGTAATTGTGGATCGTATGACAAAGCCTGCTCATTTCTTAGATATTAGTGAAGATGATAGTGTGGATAAGCTTGCGAGGTTATATGTGAAGGAAATTATTTCGCGTCATGGAGTCCCGATATCTATTATTTCGGATCGTGATAGTCGTTTTACGTCAGCTTTGTGGTGATCACTTCAAACGGCTTTGGGGACGAGGCTTGATATGAGTACTGCATATCATCCCCAAACCGATGGTCAAAGTGAGAGGACCATTCAGACGTTAGAGGATATGCTTCGCGCATGCATCATAGACTTTGGTAAAGGCTGGGAGAAGTATTTACCCCTTGCGGAATTCTCCTATAATAATAGCTACCACATAAGTCTTAAGACTGCACCATTTGAAGCTTTGTATGGCAGAAAGTGTCGTTCGCCTATTGGTTGGGCAGAAGTTGGGGATAGCCAACTCACAGGCCCTGAACTGATTTTGGAAACTACTGAGAAAGTAGCTCAGATTCGTGATCGATCGCAAGCAGCCAGAGATAGGCAGAAGAGCTACGCCGATCAGAGACGTAAACCTTTAGAGTTCCAGGTTGGAGACAAAGTAATGCTGAAAGTCTCGCCTTGGAAAGGTGTAATACGTTTCGGGAAACGTGGTAAACTCAACCCACGCTACATTGGACCGTTCTCGATCTTAGAAGAATTGGGCCCGTGGCATATAGGTTGGAATTACCACATGAACTGAGTAAAGTTCACAACGTGTTTCATGTTAGTAATTTGAAGAAGTGTTTTTCTGATAAGATGCCGGTTATACCGATGAAAGTTATTCGAGTTGATGAGAAATTGAACTTGGTGGAAGAGCCGATTTAGATATTGGATAGAGAGATTAAACGACTTAAGAGAAGTCGTATTCCACTCGTCAAGGTTCGTTGGAATTCCCGACATGGACCAGAATTTACGTGGGAACGTGAGGACGAGTCCTGGAAGAGATATCCGAAGCTTTTCACTTCGTAGATGAATTTTTCCGAGTGAAACCCGGGACGGGTTTCCTTCTGAGGCTGGGAGGATGTGACAACTGGCAAATTAGGGAGTTATTTTGAAAACCCGCATTACATTAAAGTTCGTTTATAAATTATATTTGAAATTTTACTCGTAACGAACTTATGAAAAACCAATATTTTGGTTGATTATATCCAAAATATTTGATGAATTCGAATTTGGACTATCGATATGATGAGTATTTATTTCGAGATTTTATTTGGCACTACGTTGACTTCGGCACTAGAATAACCTAACTAAAAGTTTTATGTCTTGAGTCTACGGATTCGACTATATATAATTATTTATGGAACGTCTCGTAAGTTATTAAAGGTTTGAAACGAGTTTCGGGTTTTGGTCTGTGTATTCTACACCTAGTCACCTTACCCTTAATGTTACTAATATTATTATTATTAGTATTATTATTAGTATTATGATTATGATTATTATTATTGTTTAAATCAAAAGAAGAAAAGAAAATATTTTTTTAGTATAACTACAAAACCGTCTTTGTGGTTTACTGCACATCACACACCACAACTAACACCTATTCTCTCTCTCTCTCTATCTCATCACCATCCTCATTCTCTCTTCACTACCCTAGCAGCCGCCACCCTCTTTTCCGTCGACCACCATCACACCGTCGCTCCCACACCCAAAATAACACCACCAAATTAACCCTCTCATCAAGATCTACCATTTGGTATACACCACGCGCCCTAAAACCCATCTTAACACCTCGAAATCTTTATAAATTCGACCCTATTATTGTTGTTTCACTAGATCCGCGAGTTCCAAGGTTTAAGAAGGTGAGAAAACGCGTTTTCACGCGTGGGTTTGACTGAGTCGAGTCAAACTCGGATTAACTTGTAATGGGGTTCAATTCTTGGGCGAGCTTTTGATGAATAACGAAGTATATATATGGTTTTATGAATAAAACATGATTTGTTTTACTCGTTTGGTATCCGGGTGTTAATTTTCTGGGTGAAGTCGAGACATAACCGAGAGCTTTTGCTCTCGGCTTGTGTTGGTTTTTAATTATTTTGGTCATGGGTTATAGATACTAAGGATGTTGATCCTCTTATCTTGCGTTTGGATTGACTTTGGTCTCGAGAATACTCGACCATATGTATGCTTTTGGTTGCCATTCGAATGGTTGATAATCTGTGGATATGGATGTTTGAGTGTGGCAGCGAGACTCCAAGGGCCTGTTTGGTTTTGGTTTGTGCTCGGATTGAGCTAGCCGAGACCCTAGTGGTCTCGGGTGGGACCCACGTGACTCGTGGTGAAACCTTGACTCGGGTTCGACTTGGTAAATCGAACCGGATTGCATGATATTCTTGGTGGTCTAGTTGGTTTCGTGATGTTTATGTTGTTATTATTATTGTCATTTGTTGTGATATTATTGTTGCTTGTAATATTGTTACTTTTGTTCACTTGTGGCCGAATGGAATGGAAGAGCCGAGACCCTCGAGGTCTCGGCAATGGACTTATTGCTTTGTGGAGTTGTTGTCGAGGGAATGAATTGGGGACCGATTGTGAGACGGTCAATTAGATGACGGAGATAGGTTAGTCGGGTGCCGTAGTCGGACCCTATTGTTGTAGCACGTGTTTTGGGAAGTTGTTGGACGGAGATTAATTACTTGGTTTGACTTGATTATCATTCTATTTTGGACTTGGACAATGAGCCGAGAGTGATGACTCGGACATGTGGCCATTTCGTATGACTCGATAATTATTTATAATTAAACATAATTAATAAAACTCGTAATAATATTATTAATAATATAAACGTTTATATAAATATATAAACGTGAAAACGTATATATATTTATACAAGTGCGTATATTAGTAATAAAACGATCACGAGTAATATTATAACAATAACGTAACGATAAATATTATACTATGAAAGTGGTGTAATAAATGTCGGGAGCGTTATTATAATAAAACGGCTATAAATAACGATGAAATCTTGACGTTAAATAAATATTAAATAAAATAATTTCTTTTAAATAAATAAAGGAAACTATCGAGTTATACGGGGTCGTGGTCACTTGAGTCCAAGTGGTTTATTATTTGTGATGTTTGTGTTGTCACGGATATATGACGATTAATACATTCATTTTCGATAACTACGTAACTTATTTAATCGACGGGTTAAATAAGAGCTATTTAGTTATTTAAATTGAGTATATTAATGGGCATCGTATCCTACGACGCCCATAGGTTGTGGTATGTGTACGGGGATAATAAGTTACTAAGTATCTCGTGGGATTACCAAATTGACGAATTTGGTGAGCTTAACGGTATAGTTAGTGAAGTTATTAAACTTTGATATATACCATATAGTACTTTATGTGCAATGTGTGACCTAGGATTCGGGTATAATCCTAGAATGGTATATTAAGTAAATAAATATGGAGGATTACCAAATCGACGGATTTGATAAACTTCGATGATTTATTTAAGTAATATATTAGGCTAATATTAGACCCATAGATTGTTTTATCATCCTTTTTGTTGTGACTTATTGGTTTGAGTTGTGTCGACCCACCACCCGTATGGATACCAAACGCAAATACACCAAACTAATACGAAATGGATTTTCGAAAATAAAACGGATTCTCGTCCGGGTTTGGGAATATCTTGAATTTGAGGAAATGATTTCTGAACGAGTTGATATTGTTAGGTCGTGCCGAGTCCGTAGTTGCCGTCTTTTGAGTTATTATACATCTTACCTCTACCGATTTCTTATTGCTGATTTCTGGACTTGAGGTGAGTCATAGCCCCACTTTTTACTCTTGAACTATGTTTTCAACGATTGGGGTGAGAAACGTGCAAATTATTTTACGTGGACTATTATCGCTTTTATATGCTTTCTAAACTTGCTATGCGTATGGACTAGGATCTATTGTCAGCTTTAGTCACACCTTTTGTGTGTACTATTCAAGGTTGGCTTATTTGGTTATTTGGATTGTCAGCTTTAGTCACATAGTTTTGTGTGTACTATTCAAGGTTGACTTAATTGGATTGTCAGCTTTAGTCACATAGTTTCGTGTGTACTATTCAAGGTTGACTTATTAGATACCATAGTGTGCACCTATAGGTTATTAATACTTCGGAGGTTATCCGAGTATTTATTGATATTGCGGGGGTTACCCGAATATCTATGTTGTTACGGAAGGGTATCCGTGTGTTTTGGTTATTGCGGAAGGGTATCCGTGTGTTATGTTGAGAGCGGAGGGTATCCGCAGGCTTTTAGCGAATCCTTAGTCTAGCTAGCAAGCGTTTTGCGTATATGTCCACTATGTTATTAGTTGAATTTAAACCTATGATCTCACCAGCGAAAGCTGACTTTTAGCACGTTTTCTCAGGAAATTTAAGTGATGCTCTATGGATGCTTGGATTGGAGGCTTGGAAATGGCACCTGGTTTATGGATCTATTTTTCTAAACTCTGATATTAAATTGTGGACCTACGTTTATTTTTTGGGCCTGACTCTGAATGATGTTGGGATAAATGTAAACTTTAAAACCCCGGTTTGGTTGTGTTTTTCTTATGTTTACTTTATCTCGTTCTATTATGTCTTGTGTTGGATACCAATCCCCGTAGCACCCCGAAAGCTTGTTGAGTCTTCCGCTGTACCAAATTTTGGGGGTGTTACAAAACAGAATGAAGGCACTCTAGCAGGATAATGATGGAAGGATAGAGAAGTGGCTAGGTTTTTCTAAGAAGGATGATGAGATCTAAAATACTGGAATTGTAATTGTAAATCCCGTATATTATGGGACAGTTATTTTTGGCAGAGATGAAGAATGAATTAAATGTTGTAAATGGTTTATGTTAGTTTCCCATTTTGCCCTTAATTTAATTTGTTCTTTCAAATTAAATTACATATATTTTCCAAAATGCCATTGTGCATTGTCAACTTATACATTATGTATTATTAAGAGTAAAAAAGTGGTTCTCGCAGTTCTCGCAATTTATTGGGTTCTGAAAATAACCTCACACTATATATATATATATATATATATATATATATATATATATATATATATATATATATATATATATATATATATATATATAATGAATAAAATTTAGCATATTTAATATACGAATTAGTTTGTGATTTGTATATGTTTATAAAGTTTGTTGTTATATTTTAAATGTAAATAGTATTGAAAATTTAGTACTTAAATTGCGTGAAATGAAAAATTTGTAAACTATTTCAAAAGGTAAATAAACATTATTTTTTAAATGATATATGCTATGTCATGCATTATAACCTCTACAGTTTTAAATGTTAGATATTTAAACATTAATAGTGAACGATATCATTAATGATTTTATAGTAAGAAAAGAATAATCTAGGTGTAAACAACTTTTCAATGACTCTTTCTATTTACGCGGACATGTAGAATTGTAGATGGACTTTTCTGGGTTCTGGAACCCTAATTGACTTCACATCATTTGTCTAAATGCTTACGAAAAACAAACTTTAATGTCACTATTCAAGACGTATAATTAACTCCCTTTACAAGGATTTGACAATTTAACTAAAAAAATAATATAATTTTAGTATAAATACAGCTTAGGAAGCTTGTAAATGTACTTCAAGATTTGAACATAGTCTTTCAAATGGCATTTAAACTCTCTTTTGCTTTATCGTTAATCTTTTTTCTTGTTTTCTCTGTTCTACCCGCCTTTTCACATTTACCATACCCTCACTTAAACCCAAAAGGTTTATTGGTTAATAGCACATATTCGTCACCTTATGGGTTCCTCAAAGGTGTGAAAGGGTGTCAAAAAGGCCAGGATGTAAAAGGCATTCACGACCTTAAACTCTATCTTAGTCGTTTTGGGTACCTAAACTACCAAACAAACCCTAATATTACCGACCCTGAGAAAGATCATTTTGATGAGGAACTTGAGGCAGCCCTCAAGTCGTACCAAGTCTATTACCATCTTAATGCCACTGGGACGCTTGATGCA
>JARVZY010000323.1:0-38596 GCA_030686995.1 Artemisia argyi
TGCCTAGAATTATTACATATGAATCTTTTCGGTCCATCCGCTGTGCGGAGCTATGGAGGAAACAAATATACCTTAGTAATAGTAGATGACTACTCACGATACACGTGGACTAGGTTTTTAAGTGACAAAACCCAAGCCTTTGAAAAATTCGAAATATTTAGTAAAATGATTCAAAATAAATTAGCATGCACAATAGTTGCCATTAGGACGGACCATGGTAGGGAATTTGATAACGAAGTACAATTCGGAAAATATTGTGAGTTAAATGGAATATCTCAAAATTTCTCCGCTCCTCGTACTCCTCAATCAAATGGCGTAGTAGAAAGAAAAAATATGTCACTACAAGAAATGAGTAGAACAATGTTAAATGAATAATCCATCCCACAAAATTTTTGGTGTCACGCTGTAGATACATCGACATATATTTTAAATAGGGTATCAATTAGGAGAATTCTAGGAAAAACTCCTTATGAGTTACTAAGAGGTAGAAAACAAAACTTAAGCTACTTTAGGGTATTTGGAAGTAAATGTTATATTCTAAACACTAAGGATTACCTCACTAAGTTTGATCCAAAATCATATGAAGGAATATTTTTAGGATACTCACAAAATAGTAAAGCATATATAATACTCAACAAACACTCCATGAAAGTAGAAGAATCACTAAATGTAACATTTGATGAAACACCACCACCTCCTAAAACATTACCTTTAGAAGATGATGACTTAGTCGAAGATGAAGCTATTGAGGTTAGTAAAACAAAACCCATAGGAAATGATAATGAAGACATTCACTTAGGAAATAACGAAATTGTTAATGTTAAAGAATCTAAATCACATCCATTAGATAATATAATAGGACATCTTAACCAAAGAACCCTTAGGTCACAAGCCCAAGATAAAAACAATTTCTTTTGTTTCCTCTCAGCAATAGAACCTAAAAATATTAATGAGACTTTAAAAGATGAAAGTTGGGTTATAGCTATGCAAGAAGAATTAAATCAATTTAAGGCAAATATTGTTTGGGAATTAGTCCCAAATCCAATGAATATGACCATCATAGGAACTAAATGGGTATATAGAAATAAGTTAGATGAGAATGGAATAGTTACTAGGAATAAAGATAGGTTAGTTGCCAAAGGTTATAATCAACAAGAAGGAATTGATTATGACAAAACTTATGCCCCCGTAGCTAGACTAGAATCGATTAGGATATTACTTGCCTATGCATGCGCCCTATATTTTAAGTTATTCCAAATGGACGTGAAAAGTGCATTCCTTAACGGTTTTATCAATGAGGAGGTTAATGTGGCACAACCTCCAGGATTCATTGACTTCGCAAAACCTGATTATGTTTATAAGCTAAAGAAAGCTTTGTATGGACTCAAAAAAGCTCCCAAGGCTTGGTAAGATCGATTAAAAGCTTTTCTTATTAAACATGATTATTCCATGGGAATGGTAGATAACATTTTTTTCACTAAAAGGAAAGACCCAAATCTCATCATTGTCCAAATATATGTTGATGACATTATATTTGGATCGACTTGTCAAGGTATATGTGATGAATTTGCCAAAATCATGCATGATGAGTTTGAGATAAGTATGATGGGTGAACTTAACTTCTTCCTAGGACTACAAATAAAAAAATTAGAAGATGGAATACTCTTTAACCAATCTAAGTACATTAAGGAAATGCTTAAGAAATTTGGCCTAGAAGACTCAAAACCCATGAAAGCTCCCATGTCTACGGAAGTAAAGCCCACAAAGGATGATGAAGGTGAGTCCGTAGATAACACCAAGTATAGAGGAATGATAGGTAGTTTACTATACTTGACGGCAAGTAGACCCGATATCATGTTTAGTGTTTGCCTTTGTACATGTTTTTAAGAGGATCCCAAAACCTCTCACCTAGAAGAGGTTAAGCGTATCTTCCGATACATTAAAGGCACTATACACTTAGGATTATGGTATCCTAAGGATCCGGCATAGAAACCATCGTCTATGCGGATTCAGATCATGCGGGAGACTACGTAGATAGAAAAAGCACTAGCGGCATTTGCACGTTTATGGGATATTGTCTAACAACTTGGTTTTCGAAGAAGCAAACCGCTCTTGCTATTTCTACCACCGAGGCCGAATATGTAAGCACTGGAAAGGCATGTCAACAAGCAATATGGATGAAACAAGCTCTCGTAGACTATGGCATTAGGTTAGAAAATGTTCCCATTATGTGCGATAACAAAGGTGCGATAGATTTAAGTAAAAATCCGGTGCAACACTCTAGGACTAAACATATAGAAATAACTTTCTTAGGGATAATGTACAAAAAGGAAACATATCTATAGAAAAAGTTGCATCGGAAGATAACATTGCGGATATATTCACAAAACCCCTTAAGCGTGAATTTTTCAACCACTTGCGTTTAGGATTAGGAATGATGGAACAAGTCGACTAAATTTTACTGTATTTAGATAAAAAAAAAATTCTTTTTCACTTCTCCACTTCTGAGTCTAGGAATCTATTTCGCACAAAATTAAAGATTGGGAAAGTTTATCTTCTTTGCATAAACACTTTTGTAAAACCCAATCAATTTTCTTTAAAAATTATTCTCACATCTAGGAATCACATGAACATCATTTTCCTTGCATTGTTGACTAATGCTAAAAACATTGTCTTCCAAAATCATGCATAAACTCTCACATAAATTGTCAAAGTATACAATCTAATATATATCTTTGACATTCATGATCGAGCAAAAATCGAATCAAGGAGATTTTGGATTGTTTCTTAAGAATTTCCTTTTCATTTAGAAGTCGAAACAATCACAACTCCACATTTGTTGCATATAGGCACACACTAGGACATAATCACTCATAACATTGTCATCTTGTTTCATCACTAGATGCTTGACTCACTAGTTGCCTTTGCCTTTGATCTAAGATAGGTGCCTTAGGAAGTTTAAGTGCTCTTGCCTTTACTTATCTCCTCTTGCATATTATGTGTTGCTTATTTGCTCTTTTGCTTATGTGTTTTTGCATGCATGCTATATCTTGATTAGATTAGATGCTATATTGCCTAAAGGAATTGAACTTGCTTGAATTCTAATCCAAACACACAACCTTTCTGCAAATTTTCTGCCAAAAACCCAATTTTGGCAATCTGGAAATCACCAGATGGGCGGCCCCCTTAATTTTGTAAGGCGGACCCCTTAATCATTAAGGGGACCACCCCCTAATTAAGGGGACCGGCCATCTGATGGTCGGGTTTACAGAATCTTTTCTGCTTTTTAGCCCATTTCAACCTACATTTCCCATTTTTCACCAACACATTTTGTCCTAATCTCCCAAACAAACTTTATCCATCCATAAACACACAAATCTTACACTATAAATACCCCCAATCCTTAAAACTCTTCACTCATCCTTTCATGACTTCTCCAAACAAACCAAAACCAAAAGCCTCAAGGCTTTCAAGAATGACGGAAAAAACCCGTTTGGCGAAGAAAAAGCCCTCGTAACAAATCCATCATAACCAATGAAGTTGGAAATCACTCAACACCTCCAACCACTTACTTCCCAAACTTTACACCAAATTCACAAGGACATTCATTTGATCCTCTTTACAAACCATACAACATTGTCCAAACATCTTCCTTCATGCCAAACCACTCATCTCATCCACCAACCATTTATAATGATCCATACAAGTTTGATCAACCATCCAACTACAATTCCAACTACACAAACCCAATTCATCCATATCAACACAATGACTCTCTCCGCATTGCCATGGAAAAGCAAAGGTTCCATGATGAAATATCCCAAATCCATGATCTTAGTGATCTCATTGCCATGCATCTTGCACAACGCAACAAAGGGCAACTTCCATCATCACCCTACAACAATTGCCTACCCCACTCTCTCAACTTGGATCAAGTTACATACCACACTCACTATTGCCCTTGTTGCATTTTCCTTCAAAAACAAATCCTATACTTGAGTGAAGATATTTCTTGGATTGAATATCTCCTCACTCGTCCTCATCCCATACCACCCTTAACACGAGACAACATCGTAAGATCCACCTCTTCCGTTCCATACCCCACTCCATATCCTTCTCCATCTAACAACTAAGCTTTATGCTTATGTTCTCCTTCAAGAAAATAAAACAATCAACCATGGGTTGCAAGCAAGTCCAAGTGCTCTCTTAGGCAATATAGGACTATGTCTTTTCTTTTGTTTTATTGTAATTGTTAATACAAATATCGCCTAAAAACGTTATTTATATTTTACGATCTTTGCTAAGTTTTGTTAAGGACAAAGTATGAAGTTTAGCTATAAGTAAATCATCACTTTAAGTGTTTAAGTCTTGTTTAACTAAGGTTTACATTTCCTTTTAAACAAAACATTGTTTTTATTTCTTAAATTAGAAAGTGTCTTGTCACATCACATTTATTTCTTAAAATAGTAATGTCACATCACATTTAGGGCAAGCTTTGTCCATATATATTTATGGTAAGAAAGAGTGTTTGACTTACCTTATGCTTGCTTACAAGTCTTGTGTTTGACTAGGTTTAATGTGATGTGACCTTGTTTGGTTTGGGAGATTTATTGCAAAAACCAACTGCAGCCCTGACGGTACCCTGGGGGTACACGGGCGGAACCCATCTGAGGGTTCCGCCTGATCCGCCAGACATGCAGAATAGTTTGCTATAAATACAAAACCATTTGTTTGTTTTGTGTAACTTTTTAGGACTTATTCTCACATATTCTCTCAACTAACTCAGTAACCCTTGACTTGTGTGATTCTCTTATGTAGCAAGGAACTCCACAAGATCATTCAAGAAGTTGCAAGCTTCAACTCTAAAGTTGCAAGTCTTGGTAGCTTGGTCATGTATAAGCTTTGGTAGTTTATACTTCATGTGTGTCATGTATGTAGAAGTTATAGGTTAGTATTTTAGGCCTCAAAATACGTAGTGTGTTGGGAGTTGTTGTACCCTAGTAAAAGAACTAACGGGAGTGGTTGTACCCTTGGTAAAGAACTCGACATCTAGCTTTGTGTCGGTAAAAGTGTAAGCGACGAATGGGAGTGGTTGTGCCCTTGTAAAAGAACTCGACATCTAGCTTTGTGTCAGTAAAAGTATAAGCGACGTGTAAGGTTTTCTCTGCCGGTGAAAGGAGCTTGTTGATTAGTGTTTATAACTCTCGAGTTGGAAACTCGGGGCGTGGATGTAGGGCAAGGAAAAAGAGTCCTTGTAGCCGAACCACGATAAACTATCGTGTTGTGGTTTGATTGTTTCTTTCTCTATCTTTGCTTATTATATGTTGTTGTTTAGTTAGAATTGTTGATCACATATAAAGCTTTTCAAAGAACCAAAACAAGTAAAGTTGTTCTTATATCTTTAAACATAAGTAAAGCTTTTCAAAGAACTAAACAAGCAAAGTTAGGATCATTACAAGTAAAGCTTTTCAAAGTATGAAACAAGTTAAGTTAGAATTGTTATTCACATGAAAAGTCTTTTCAAAGAATCAAACATATTAAGTTGTGTTTATATCATTAACCAAACGTCAAGTTCTCAAAGGTTATTTAAGCTAAATAAGAATCGAAAAAGCGGTAAACTATTCAACCCCCCTTCTAGTTTTCCACAATTGGCATCAGGAGCTACGTTACTGAAGATCTTTAAAATAGAATGTATTTTAAAACTTGGATCGATCCATGGATTTTGAAAATCTCAAAGAAGGGCAACCTATTCAAAACCCACCGCTATTTGAAAAAGAAAACTTACTTGAGTGGAAAAGTAATTTTGAAAACTATGTAAAACCAATTGATCAAGATCTTTGGCATACTAATTCTTTTGGTGATTTCAAACCAAAGAAAACAAGTTTTAGAAAACCAAGATAACTATCTTAAACTTGATAAAAATACTAAAGCTAAAACAATGATTTATAAAGCTTTAGTACCAAATATGAAAGAATGTATTTTTGTCAAATGGCTAATGATATTTGGAAAAATATGTTAAACTTTCATCAAAGAATATGTCAAGTCAAAGGTGATCAATTTGATCTTACATATGAATTAAAAGTTTTAGAAAAACTAATTGATAGACACTTAGTAGAAGTTAATACATGTGCTACTAGTTTAAATGTTTTTAATGAAGGTACAAGTGAAGATAAGTACGTGTGTTTTGATGAACTTGCTTGCGTATCATGGAATGAAATGGATGTTGACGAAGACAATGATCCGTGGACTTGCTTGCGATTCATGGAATAACACAGATGAAGACGAAGCCAACCATCCGGTTTGTGATTCTAAACTAGATAAAACATCAAGCAAGGTACACTTTGAAACCAAACACTTTTGCTTTGACAAATTTATCCTAGAGTTTTCTAAACTAGAAAATGAGTCTAAATGTTTATGCAACATGGACCTAAAAACTATCTTCAAGAATGAGTCTTCAAAATCTTTTAAGAAAATCTTTGAAAAGGAAATCTTGTTAGAAGATAAAATGTCTAGAATTGAGAGTTATGTTGAAATTGATCTAGAATGTAAATTATGTCTAGATTACAAGCATAAGATTAAAAAGCAAAATGAGAAAGGAAAATCATTAGTTAAATTTGATGAAAGCTCAAAATCTCTTGAAAGATTGTTGAGGAGTCAAAGGTTGTTTAAAGATAAAACCGGATTAGGATTTAACTCAAAAGCACCATTAACTAATAAAACAAAGCAAGTCAAATTTGTCTAACCTAGAAGAGAGATTTAGAGATAATTCTATCTCTAATAGAAACTCATGATAAAAGAATTAAGATTATCATGCTCTATGCTTTTATATGATTGTCTAACCTTCTTGGATACATGAGTAATTGAGTTTCAAAGCGTGTTGTCAAACCAAGACTCTACGCGTTGTGTTTATCCTCTTGATAGCATCTCTATGCAATTTAAAAGGTACACATTACTTCAACTTGACTTTAATAGTCTCTTGCTTCTAGCATTATGTGTTAGAATATGTGTTATTAGTAATACTCTAAAAGTGTTTACTTGCTATTAGTAATAACTAGGATTAGATTCTATGCAACAAGGAAATTCGTCTTTAGTACTAGTAGGAGATATAAGGTGCTTTGGTTCTTTAACCATCAAGAGATAAACACGAGAAACTCTTGTGTGAGTCTCACTCAACTCTTGCTTACAAGTGAGCTAACTAAGAATTTCCTAAGTGTTAAAATGTCTAACACTTTTGTGATGCTTGCAAAACAAACCTTTGTTAAATAACATTCTCAAACACCATACTTTGAGTCTTAAATTGTGTTTTTCCTCAATCACTTCTTCATGATAATCTCACATAAAACACACATGGTGAAATAAATTACATTAGCTTACATTAGGATGTGTGAAAGAAAATGAGTTTTCAACATCTAGGATTTACACATCAAATGTGACACATAGTCTCATGATGTTGTACCTCTTGGACTTTTTCAAAATAAATAGAGTTCATAGTGTCTTAAGTAAGAAAACCCAAAGAGTCGAGGAGTCGTTGAATATGACATTTAACGAGTGACCTCCTCCTTCTATGATATCATCTTTGGTAGATGATAACTTAGTCGAAAGTCCAATGATGGCAAGACAAGTATGTTGTGTAAAACATTAAGAATAAAAGTATAAAATAACATCTCCTCACCATGAGACAAACATTGAATCAAGCAAAATTGACATAAGTTATAAAACTTGATTTATAGGTCATAGTTGTGACTAAACAAATTCAACAAAAACAATTTTTGGAATTTAGAATAAAACAACTAGTGAAACGAAATTGATATTTCAAAGTAATCAAGTGAGTATAGTGTCAATTTTTGAAAGACCTTTTGATAATAAAAGCAAGCCACAAAAGCAAGGGATTTTAACTTAAAGACATTCCTAGTTGCTCTCTTGTTCTCAATGGTTAAGTTATTGATGACTTATCAAGAATCAGATTCGTAAATCCGTAGGTAAAACTAAACGTAGAGAAATGTTTGGAAGACTACTTGTTCTCATAACAATTAGATTCAACATTATGTTTAGCTTTTGTCTATGTGCTCGTGTTAAAGAAGATCCTAAAATAACTCTTTAGTTGAGCCTATTTGGATACATCATAAGGTACTACACAACTAGGATTATGGTCTCCCAAAAGAACGGGAATAGAAACCATAGTGTATGCCAAATGGAATTATGTCGGTAATAAGTTGATAAGAAAAACACAAGTGGTACTTGCTCTTTTATACTTACTTACCCAATGCTTCTCCAAAACGCGTAAGATTCTCAAATTAGTATCGAATGGAAAAGCACATCAACAAGCTCCACTTGAACAAGCAAACTCGCATCAACAACGGAATTCATCTTATCAACATTGTTATACCTTCAACAAAGGAAGCATCGACTTCAGCGACAATTCAATCCATTATGTTCTTAATTGACATACTGTGATTCATCATCATCGTCTTGGTAAAAATGTTCATTGAGGAACATCTTAACTAAGAAAGTCTTATACGTTAACCATTCTATCAACGTTTTCACAAAACCTCTTGAATGAGAAGCATTCATCATCCCTAGGCTTGGTCAAGGACTCATAAGACCTAAAACCTTAGTTTTGAACATTAGGATAAAACCACAAAAATCAAGACAATTCCTTTTGAGTTTTCCATGCAGATCCCACGGCACCCTCAGACCATACGGGCGGAACCCACTTTTTGGTTCCGCCTGGTCCGCCAAATCTACAGGATATTTTATTTTTAATTTCAAAACCAAACACCTCTTTACTCACAACTCCAACTTACCATCAGCCCATAAGATTCACAAAATGAGCAAAACTTCAAGCATATTCCTCATAACCTTTCATCACTCGAACCTCAAACAACCAATGTGAAATGAGAAACCGAGTTATCCTTTGTCATATCAATATCGAGTCATCCACCACTTCCATGCCCTCAAAGAAACCAAGAGTCAATATCATCTTCACCAATAACTCCACCGAGTCATCTTCACAAGAAGATTCCACAATGTAACCAAACAAGTGTGTCATCCCCACTATAACCTAACCTATTAAGATTAAACCACCTTTCATGATACATAAACCTATGTTCACCTTTGTGTCGCTCTTTGTAACAAAGGGCAATTGTCATATCCATACTCTCATTAACATATTTGTCTATGTCGTCAAAATTCAAAGTGAATTTCATTATGAAATGCGTCTCTTCCACTTTCTAGCAAGTGAAGAACACAAAGAAGATATCCAAGCTTTAAGTGTTGTCAAACAATCACCACCTCATTTCACATATCCACTCTCGATCATCACCCATACTTTACCACCGTTCACCACATTGTTAAAACAAATGAAAAACGTCATTGAAACATCACTTGCATTACAAAACATTTTTAAGCATCAAAATGAGTCAAGTCAACCGCACCTCCACATTGTTTTCATATAGGCACACACTAGAACATACACATTACAATAGTCATTTACTTAAATGTGAAATTTTGATTTTCTAGGAATCATCATGCCTCCTCTAACTCACTACGACCACAAGGACACCATCAAGTACCTACCCAAACACCACAAAACCAAAGGTCTCACTCAAACTCAAATCGTTGTCTTCGAAGCCTTTGAAAAACGATATGTCCCTAAGGGTAGAACCATTGATCCATCCTTCTTAGAAGGTACAAACCTATACACGGAATTTGCCATAATCAACTTTAAGTATCTCTTAGAAATCGACGAGCCTATTTGTTCTAGGTTCATTTTAGAATTATATGCATCCGTCACCCTCTCCAAGGATGAGTACGGTCGCATGTCTATTAACTTTAGGGCTAGTAGTCATTAATACTCCTTCACTCTCGAGGAGTCTGCTCAAATCCTAGGTGTCTCAAACCATGGTACTTGCATCTACTCCTACTTGCACTCCCTCTCAACTCTTGACACACTCTTTGACCGCATCTATCCCTATGATACCCCTCTTGTGTCCAAAAATGAACTACGTGACCACCTCTTCATTAGGACCACCAACACTAGGAGAACTAGAACCGGAAATGAGGTCATCTAGGACCCATATGGTATGGAATTCAATGAACTCAAGCCCCAATTAAAGGAATGGGAAGAACTCCTTAGAACCAATGAAATTAGCACCATAGGAAACCGGGATCACATCAATGTTTGTCTTAGCTACATGCTCTATAGCATTTCCACCGGTCAACCTTTTAACTTAGCCTATTACCTCGCCAAAAGAATGACCGACATACCTTTGGTAGGAACAACCGCTCTTCCTTATGGAATGCTTCTCACCCGCCTCTTTAGAATAATCTCACCCATTCCTCCTAACGATAATGGAATGTGCCTTGACTATTCTCTCATTCCTCACATCTTCGTTCCTCTAAGTGATAAACAAGTTTTCAAAGGTAAGGGCAAACGTACTCGCTCACCTACACCATCATCATCATCATCTGACATGAGAAAGGATGATTAACTTCCTAACTCTAAGTTACCTCCTTTAGACTACCTTCTAGAACTCCCCGTCATTGAAAATGTATCCGAAGAGTTCAAGCAAACCAAAGGAATTTTCAAGTGCTTTGGAAGGTACATAAGCAAGCTCAATAAGAGGATAGACCGGTTATGAGACAATTAAGGAGTGTTTGGCTTAAGAATGCTTTAGAGTCATCTTTGTGTTAAAACTACGTGAATTATGTGTTTTTCACTTTCATGGTTTATTATGTTTGTTGGATTATGTTTGTATGAACTTTTATGCATAATGACAATGTTTAAGGTGTTTGTCATTTTTTCTATGCTTATGGCAATTCTTACTAAGTATAGTAAAATCCTCGACCTCAAGGTCAAAGTCCCATGATATGTATGTTTACATGTCTAATTTTTGCATTGCCTAACCAGAAATACCTTATCTCTTTGATTTTAGGAGTTTTCGAAAATTTTGAAAATCGTCTCGCGGGTCAAAAACGCGGACTGCCTAATTTTTTACCCCTGGCGGATCTGGCGGTACCCAAAATTGGGGTCCGCCAGTGTATTTTCTGGGAATTCCAGAAATGGCCCAACGGACCAGGCGATACCCTCAAATGGGTTCCGCCAGTGTCTTCTGAGGGTTCCGCCAGACACCTGCAGAAAATTCTTCCATTTTTCTTAAGTCCAAAACTTGTAAAATGTCAAACCATTATCCTAAGTGAGAAACACCTTCCATCAACTCCAATAGCCATATTAAAACAACTCTCACTCACTAAAACAATTAGGAAGCCACTTCCCTCCAAAAATTCAAATTCAAACATAACTAACCCAAGGAACCCTTTTAAAGGATCCTTCAAACCATTGAAACATTTTCAACCAAATCACATCCCATGATCCCAAAGCATTGAGTACATATGTTGATCTTTCACTCCACCCTATTCCATTGAATTAACATCAAATGATGTGACATGGTCATGAAAATCATTTGAAACCTCATTCTTTGAATGGTAGAACATCAAATCCAAACACCCATTTCAAACACCTTTTCAACCTTATAAATTTGAAAGTTTTGCAACAATTCAAATCACACCATAACCATCAAAATCCTTCTCAAAAACCACTAGAATTAGTGTCAAACCTTGTTGCTTCAACAAAACCGTCAAGTCAAGCTCATCATCTTCAAGTGATGCTTCGCTTAACATTTTTTCACCTATCCAAGATTTCCTTAACCTCACTACCTCAACACCATCCTCAACACATTTCAATACCAATGTGATCACTATTCAAGATTTGCTTAATCTTGCTACTTCAACACTTACACCAATGGAACTTTTCCATACACCACCAACATCACCACATCCACTATTGGAAACTTTTGAAAACCTATCACCTAAACCATCAAGCCCTCCATCATTGTCACTCTTTGACACCATTGCCAAAACGGAAACTCAACAACAACCAATATTTCAACCAAATGAGTCATTGAATGATGCACCTCATCCACCGTCATTGCTTGAGAGTTTAGCTTACCGTTATACTAGACCCTAAATTTTTCCAAATGATCAATGTCATACACACCTACAATCATTTGTGTTTCACCCCATTTACAAAAACCTTCATGGTAATCCAACCGGAAAACCAAGCCTTTGTCACTTTGTTCAACAAACTCCACCACCTTCTCAAGCCCAAACCTATGAGTCTTTCTTTCCCTCTTATGAGGAAATACAAAGCATGGTTGACACACACCTTCATCAAGCAATGGAATTTCAAACCACCTTGCTTGACTCAATACCAAATCCATCCTCTATCCAAGAACCAAACACCACAACAAAAATATCACCACCCAAAACCATTGTTGTCTCACCTTATCTACTAAGACATCCATGATCCTCTAAACAATGAAATGAGGTTTATCCTAAACCACATTCTGGAACATCTCAAGTTTAGAGTCTCTAAAATGAAACAAACCCGTTTCTTTTGGAAAATGTTGCTCATTAAAACCAACAAACCAAGTTTAGAGCACCAACACCACCTCAAGTTTAGAGTCTCCAAAATGAAACAAAACCGTTTCTTTTGGAAAATGTTTCACCATTTAAACAAACAAACCAAAACCGTGTCACCCCCACAACATTCAAAATGAAACCCGCTACATCCTCCACCACCTACTTTTATTCTCAAACAACCTTACCCTTGTTTTGGAAGAATGTTTCTCATTAAGGAAAGTGATGGTTTCCTTTTTATAGATGTAGGATTTTTATATTCTTAGTTTCTTTTTATTTGGTCTTTTATTTTTAGAAGTAGGATGTTATTCACATCATTTCTCGTCTTCGACTTCCTAAAAGTCAAATTTTACATGAAATTAATTTTATCCTACTATGAGATATGCTATGTTTGTTGACCATTTAAAGTATTGTGATTGCACTATACCTTGTTATGGTAACTTGTATATCTTGTGTTTTAGAAACTAACTTTCTTTTTGTAGGATCATTTTCCATGTTTTATTTCCTTGATACTCCATTTAGGGGAGTAATATTCAAGGGGGAGCATGAGTATTGCATTATTCCGCTTCACAACTCTTAGTTGTGTTTTAGACATGAAATGCTTTCATGACTTGTCTTGTGTGGCAACTAACCTTTTTCTTGTAGGTTCAAAATCCATGTCTCCTCTCTTGGCACTCCATTTAGGGGGAGTATCGTCCAAGGGGGAGCAAGTGCAAACTTCCGCTTCGCTAATCTTCTTTTTGTTTCGACAAAAAGGGGGAGAATTTATATAAACTTGTGCTTATCACCTCATCTTTGCAAAAACAAGTTTTTAGTGCTTATCACCTCATCTTTGCAAAAACAAGTTTTTATACTAACTTTATAAGACTTAACACTAAAACTAGAGACTTACTTATAAATAAAGTTTATGTTTTGTCATCAACAAAAAGGGGGAGATTGTTAATACAAATATCGCCTAAAAACGTTATTTATATTTTACGATCTTTGCTAAGTTTTGTTAATGACAAAGTATGAAGTTTAGCTATAAGTAAATCATCACTTTAAGTGTTTAAGTCTTGTTTAACTAAGGTTTACATTTCCTTTTAAACAAAACATTGTTTTTAATTCTTAAATTAGAAAGTGTCTTGTCACATCACATTTATTTCTTAAAATAGTAATGTCACATCACATTTAGGGCAAGCTTTGTCCATATATATTTATGGTAAGAAAGAGTGTTTGACTTACCTTATGTTTGCTTACAAGTCTTGTGTTTGACTAGGTTTAATGTGATGTGACCTTGTTTGGTTTGGGAGATTTATTGCAAAAACCAACTGCAGCCCTGACGGTACCCTGGGGGTACACGGGCGGAACCCATCTGAGGGTTCCGCCTGATCCGCCAGACATGCAGAATAGTTTGCTATAAATACAAAACCATTTGTTTGTTTTGTGTAACTTTTTAGGACTTATTCTCACATATTCTCTCAACTAACTCCGTAAGCCTTGACTTGTGTGATTCTCTTATGTAGCAAGGAACTCCACAAGATCATTCAAGAAGTTGCAAGCTTCAACTCTAAAGTTGCAAGTCTTGGTAGCTTGGTCATGTATAAGCTTTGGTAGTTTATACTTCATGTGTGTCATGTATGTAGAAGTTATAGGTTAGTATTTTAGGCCTCAAAATACGTAGTGTGTTGGGAGTTGTTGTACCCTAGTAAAAGAACTAACGGGAGTGGTTGTACCCTTGGTAAAGAACTCGACATCTAGCTTTGTGTCGGTAAAAGTGTAAGCGACGAATGGGAGTGGTTGTGCCCTTGTAAAAGAACTCGACATCTAGCTTTGTGTCGGTAAAAGTATAAGCGACGTGTAAGGTTTTCTCCGCCGGTGAAAGGAGCTTGTTGATTAGTGTTTATACCTCTCGAGTTGGAAACTCGGGGCGTGGATGTAGGGCAAGGAAAAAGAGTCCTTGTAGCCGAACCACGATAAACTATCGTGTTGTGGTTTGATTGTTTCTTTCTCTATCTTTGCTTATTATACGTTGTTGTTTAGTTAGAATTGTTGATCACATATAAAGCTTTTCAAAGAACCAAAACAAGTAAAGTTGTTCTTATATCTTTAAACATAAGTAAAGCTTTTCAAAGAACTAAACAAGCAAAGTTAGGATCATTACAAGTAAAGCTTTTCAAAGTATGAAACAAGTTAAGTTAGAATTGTTATTCACATGAAAAGTCTTTTCAAAGAATCAAACATATTAAGTTGTGTTTATATCTTTAACCAAACGTCAAGTTCTCAAAGGTTATTTAAGCTAAATAAGAATCGAGAAAGCGGTAAACTATTCAACCCCCCTTCTAGTTTTCCACAGTAATCAATATGCTTTAAGCATATTGAATGTTGTAATGCTAATTACTTCTATGATGCTTGAATGAATCTATTTTTATTTATATAATTATTGCTTTGCATGTATATGTGTCTTGTTCTCTTCTAATATTTTGTGTAGCCAAGATTTCCATAGCTCATTCCCTTGGTGCTCTCAAATGAGGGGGAGCATACATCAAGGGGGACCATTAACCTTTTTGATTTTACAAAAAGGGGGAGAAGAGAATGTTAAACTCTAATAATGCTTGCCTAAAAATTATTTTTAGACCTAACGAGTTTAAGGTTTTGTAATCATCAAAAAGGGGGAGATTATTGACATAAATAATGTCTAAAAACATTGTTAGCATATTAACAATGTCTCTATGTTTTGATAATTACAAAGCATAAACTCATTAATCTAAAACTTATGACGTAAATAAGTTTTTAGTGCTTAATATTTGTCTTTGCATCCATATCACTTAAGGTATGAATAAACAAAGTGTTTATTGCATTTAATGATCAAAGGAAATTTTTCTAATCACTAGAATTTTTATAAAATGTGTTTAACATTCTATATCTTTTACAAAATTACTTTTGGAATTAAAAGAATATGTTTAATTCATTATAAATATATAATTTCAAATTTTCAACCAAAAATGGCAAATTTTATTCAGAAAAATATTCCCCACTAAAAGACAAGAAAATCTAGCGTTCTGAAGGGGCGGCCCCCTTAATCATTAAGGGGACCGGCCTATAATTAAGGGGACCGGCCACGCTCCAGAATAGTAATTTTTCTCCCTATAAATATTGGTTCATCCCACAGAATTTTCTTACCTTTTGCACTCCTAAACTTTCTGTTCTAGATCCACATTTCTATTCTCTTAATCCTTTGATCATAAATACATAATTCTTTGTTTCAAAGTGATTCAAACATCATCCTCTCAAGTGCAAGAGAAGAATACTTCTATCCCCCAAGACAAGAAGTATTACAACTTGTTGTGACCTCCACATCAAAGTTGTTGGTGCATCATCAAGATTATTTACATAACTCTTTGTGAAGATTGTTGTGAATATTTGATTGTAGATAGTTGTGCTAGGTATATTGATTGTGTAATTAGTTTGTTTTTTGGTGTGAAGAAGAAAAGTTAGGAATTAGATTGTAGTGAAGAAGCTAGGTGTGAAGTTGTTTGTTGTGAAGAAAATTGGTGTGAAGAAGATAGGCGTGAAGTAGTTAGTTGTGAAGTAGATTGGTGTGAAGAAGTTGTGTAGAAGTTGTGGTTTAGTTGTTAAGAAGTTGTGGTGTGTAAATTGGTGTGTAAGGTTTTCTCCGCCATAAGGGAGCTTGTTGATATAGTGAAGAAAACTCTCGAGTTAGGTGCTCGGGGAGTGGAATAGGGCAAGGAAGGTGTCCTTGTAGCCGAACCACTTTAAATCTCTTGTCTCGCGGTTCGATCTTTCCATCTCTCATTTATTTCTTTACTTATCATTTTTATATCTTACTTATTGATAGTTGTTTACATTGTGCAAGATTTGAGATCATATATTATCGAATCTAAATTTTTAAAATTAAGAAAACACTAAAACTATTTTTTATAACGAATTAAAAAGACGTAAAACTATTCAACCCCCCTTCTAGTTTTCCACAATTGGTATCAAGAGCCACGTCGAGCAAGATTTTTAAAATATATTGTATTTTAAAACTTGTAACGATCTATGGAGTCTGAAAAATATTTAGAAGGGTAATCTATGCAAAGACCACCACTATTTGAAAGTGATGGATTTTTATATTGGAAAAATATATTCGAAACGTATGTGAAATCAAAAGATCTTGATCTTTGGCATATTATTACCTTTGGTGATTTTCCCCCTATTCAGTATAATGTTGAAACTAAAATGGATGAAATTGTATCTTTTGAAAAACAAAATGATGATTTGAAAAAGAAACTAGCAAAAAATAATGAGGCTAAAATGGTCATTTATAATGCGTTACCACGCAAAGAATATGAAAGAATTTTTATGTGTAAAACCGCCAAAGAAATTTGGGATTCTTTACTAATTACTCACCAAGGTAATAGCCAAGTCAAAGATAATAAAATAGATCTTCTTGTACAACAATATGAACAATTTACGATTCCAGAAGAGGAATCAATTGATAATGTTTTTGCTAAATTTAACACTATTATCACAAGTTTAAAAGCACTTGATGGGACATTTTCTAGTAAAAATTGTGTTAGGAAATTTCTTAGGGCATTGCATCCGAAATGACGAGCTAAGGTCACGGCAATTGAAGAATCAAAGAACTTGATGATGTTATTACTAGATGAACTAATTGGCAACTTGAAGGTTCATGAAGAAATTATAAGAAGAGATTCATAAACGGTCAAAGTCAAGAAAGAACAAACCAAATCCATTGCTCTAAAAGCCAAAAAGGAACCTAGTGATGATGATGATTCAAGTGACGAAAGTGAAGACGAAGAATATGCAATGGCCGTAAGAGAAATCAAGAAATTCTTCAAGAGAGGAGGAAGATTCACTAGATCATCACGAGACGAAAGAAAACCATTCCAAAGAAATAGAAGTGACAACTACGGGAAAAGAAAGTGCTTTAGATGTGCTTTTTACAGATGGTTTTGAACAGCCAAAGTCTGCTATTGTAGAACCGCCAGCCGGTTTTGGCCCTCATAGTTATGTCAGGGAATTCCCTGCATCAAGTGCAGACTTACCGCCTAATCAGATGCATGGTAATGTACCTTACCATGGGCTTACATGTTTCGTTGGAAGCTATTTCACAAATACCAACTTTCACTACTTTAAGTTGTTTCAGCAAACTGGTTAATGAAATTTCCTGCATTATTATTTTTTTTGGGTGTGTGCGGGTTATAAGGCCGACTTATGATATAATTAGTTGTTCACGTCAGATGCGTGATGACAATTGTTCACGCCAGAGCCGTAAAAGAGGCAGGCCACGGAAAGAGGTTGTCCAAACGCAGCCTCAGCCATCTAATTTGACAAATAGTGTACAGCCTGTTGGTCAACCATCAACTACTTGCGCACCACTCTCACAGCAGCCTCGCAAGAGAGGCGGGCCACAGAAAGAGGTTAGCAGGCCGCGCGCCTAGGCAACTGATTTAACGAACGATGTGCAGCCTATTCGTGAGCCATCAACTCCTTGCACAACAGCCTCGAATCTGACTCGCATAAGAGGCAGACCGTCCAAAGAGGTTGCTAGGGGGCCAATCCAGTCATGTGATGCAACAAATAATATGCAACCCATTGGTCAACCTTCGCCTGATACCGCAGGTAAAGATTACTCCTTTTCTATTTTGACATGCGATATCTGATTTTTCGTTTTCTTCATGTCCAATAACAATTTATCCTATTGTTGATTGTCTTTGCTATCGATAGAGGCATCTATATGCCATACTCACCCACCGCAACAAAGTATGCAACAGAGGGAGTCAGCCAGTGACTTGACCAACAACCATATGCAAACGCCTGATTTGCACACTCATGCACACATTGTTATCCAGCCACAAGTTGTTCATATACCTCAAGGTACATATCTTTCTTTCCTTTTACATTATCATTTTTTCGATACAGGTTGTTTTGAGACGGTGTTGGCTTTTCGTTTCATGGTTTCTTAAACATGTGCAGGTATTCATATCCAACCTAATGTTACACCTCAGGCTTCCCGTCAAACAGACAGTCGCAAACGAAAAGCAAATGCAGGTCGTGTCTCAGCAAAACGTATGTCCTTAGGAAATTCAAACATTCATGCCAACGACATTGGTGAACCGTCAACCCCCTGTGTCGGTAAGTCTGTGTAATTTTCCCATGTTTTCTGTTTATTGTTTGCATCCAGCATTGTTTCTAACTTTTTTTGCCATTTCCCTTTCACACCAGCGGAAAACTCGCATGTTGTTGGCCAGCAAAGTACTATACATTCTGCTGATTCTCGCCAGCAGCCTCATAAAAGGGCCAGGCCTAGATGCTAGACCTCAGGGAGATCTGTACGTCAATGGCGTTTGCTCGCCGATTTACAAGCTGCTTCAGATAATGATCCACGCAATGTTGGTGAGTCATCAATTTCTTACACAAGTCAGCGAAAATATTAGTGCTCACTTTTGTTGTGTTCTATCTTCAATATTACCATACATCTTCAGACGTTTTGGCTAATAACAGTCTATCCATTGATGTAGATGCATCACCTACATACGATGATTTAGGGGACTGCAGTGAGCGATGTCCACATTGTAATGCTGCTTTTTGGTATGGCGAACGAATTAAAGAACATGATTATGGAAGTGGCGAACCTGCATACCACTTATGTTGTGGCAATGGTCGAGTTTTTATGCAACCTGAAGAAGATCCACCCGAATATATAAAGCATCTCCTTCAACAAAATGCTTTTATGGAAAACATCAGGGCTTACAATCAAATGTTTGCCATGACTTCATTTGGTGCAACAGTTGATGAAACAGTTAACCACGGGAGAGGTCCATATGTTTTTAAAGTCTCTTGCCAAATATATCATAAAATTGGCACACATATTCCAACCGGTGACGCTGATCCTAAATTCTTAAAACTCTATATCTATGACACACACAATGAAGTTCGTAATAGATTGAGCCACTTTTCACAGTCAGACAGGACTGCTTTGGATCCGCAGATTATTGAAGGCCTTATTCACTTTTTAGACAATCACAATGAGCTGGTGCAGATATTCAGGACCGCCCGTGACAAATGTGCTGAGGCAGATGTGCCAGAATTTAAGGTCAGACTTTACAGTGGTGAAAGATGGCGTGGTTACGAGCTTCTAGCATCACAGAGTCTAGGAGGCATTGTCTTTGATTGTGGCCCGGAAAGCGAGTCAGACTATGATGTTATCCTTGAATACAGAGACGGCCCGCTCAAAAGAATTAGCAAGCTTCATAAATCATACATGTCATTACAGTTTCCGTTGATTTTCATTTATGGTCAGCCAGGATTTCATACTAAGCTCTTCTTAAGAACAGCAAATCTAGATGATGAACCGAAACGGGTTACAATGAATGCGTTCTACACATATCAGTTGCATCCAAGGCATGATCAATATGATTTACTTTTTCAGACTAGGAGGCTTTTTTAGCAGTACGTCGTTGGTGTCTATTGTTGCATTGAACAAAATATAATGGAATATTACAGAACACATCAGAATGATTTTCGTGGCGAGTATTTGGCAGGCTTCTATGATGCTATTTCAAGAGGAGATTGTGATGGTTCGCAAGCAGGTTTACGGATTATATTGCCTTCTTCATTTACTGGAGGTCCAAGATATATGTATAGTCATTACTTGGATGCATTGGCTATTTGCCGAGTGCTTGGTAATCCGCAATTTTTTATAACATTCACATGCAATGTGAAGTGGCCGGAGATCAGCAGATACATGGCTGACTTCCCTCATTTGACAACAGCGGACAGGGCAGATGTGGTGTCTAGACTTTTTGAGCAAAAGATTAAATTGTTCTTGACATTTATAAAGCAAAGGAAAACATTTGGCAGGGTCACAGGAGGTAAGCAACAGTTTTTACATGCTTTTTAAAAATTTACTTTTTATTCAAATATATTGCCTTAGTCCTTGCATTCTTTGCTATTTCAATATGCTGTCGTAATTTTGTTTGCCTTTTTTACTATGCATACTTCTAATTTTTATTATTTTTTACTGTGTAGTGTTGTATACGGTTGAATTCCAGAAATGGGGCTTGCCACATTGTCACACACTCCTTTGGGTTTCTTCATCAGACAAGATTTTCGATGCTCAAGATGTCAACCACTATATTTCGGCAGAGCTACTAGATCCAGATTTTGATCCACGCGCTTATAAAATTGTTTCAGAGCTTATGATGCATGGACCATGTGGGAAGGCCAATTTAAACGCGCCATGTATGCAAGGCGAGACATGTACTAAAAATTTCCCAAAAAAATACAATAACGAAACTTTCTTTGACGACAAAGGTTATCCGCACTATCGAAAAAAGCAGTCAAAAGTTACTGCAACAAAAGGCCAGATGAAGCTTGATAACAGCTATGTTGTGCCGTATAACTGTGATCTCTGCTTGGCGTTCGAAGCTCACATTAATGTGGAGTAGTGCGGTTGGAGCATGCTAATAAAATATCTATTTAAATATATATCAAAAGGGACTGATCGAATCTTTGCCAAAGTGACAAGATCTCTCGGTGAAGCTTCCACTTCATCAACGCAATCGCAGCCATGCATTGATGAAATTCAGCATTTCCTTGATGGCAGGTTCATATGTCCTCATGAGGCCTGTTGGAGAATTCTAAGGTTTGAAATACACAGTAGAGAACCAGCGGTGCAGATCCTTTCAGTGCATTTAGAAAACATGAAGCATGTAACCTTTCGAGACGCTGACAATTTGGAGTCAATTGTGAATCGACGCAATCGCAAAGTAACAACACTTACAGCATGGTTTACATACAATCTTGAAAATGAAGACGGCCGCCATTTGACATACTTACATTTTCCATCCGAGTATGTTTGGTATGACAATCAGAAAACTTGGTCACGCAGAAAAACTAACAAATCTTCAATAGGAAGGCTAGCATACGTACATCCAACTTCAGGCGAGATTTTTTACTTAAGGATGTTGTTGTGCCATCAAAAAGGGTGCAAAGGCTTTACAGAAGTACAAACAATAAACAGTGTTTTATATCCCACATATCGCGCTGCATGCCAGGCACTTGGTCTACTTAGGGACGATAGAGAATGGGATACAGACCTTCAAGAAGCATGCATTTCAGCATCATCGCCAGAATTGAGGTTCCTTTTTGCACAGATACTCACTCACTGTGAAGTTGCAAGCCCTTTGGAACTATGGAATAAATATTGGCGAGAAATGGGCCATGATATTCCAGCTATTATCTCTCAGAAGATTCGCATTCCCAACTACTATGTCAATGATTCTGAATTACAAGGGTACATATTATATGAGTTAGAGATAATATTGAGTGGTAGTGGAAGATCAGTTCAAAATTATGCTTTGAAATTGCCTCCGGAAGAGTTGATGGAACAGTTGAACAACCGCCTTCTAATGGAAGAGAAGAATTACAACAGAACGGCATTGGTAGAAGAAAGAGACGAATCCGTGCCAAGACTAAACAATGATCAACGAAACATTTACGAACTCATCATAAATGCTTTTAGAGCAGGTAGGCAAGAGTTGATTTTTGTTTACGGGCAGGAGGAACAGGTAAAACTTTTTTGTGGAAAACGATCATTAGTGCCTTGCGTTGTGAAGGAAAGATTGTTTTAGCAGTCGCTTCATCTCGCATTGCTTCTCTACTTCTTCCATCAGGATGGACTGCACATTCACGATTTAAAATTCCGCTCGAACTAACAGATGAGTCACTCTGTAGGGTTAAAAAAACACTCGGGTAGGAAATTTGTTAAAAGATACCGACCTCATTATTTGGGATGAAGCACCCATGAATGATCGTCGATGCTTTGAAACATTGGACCGGACTCTAAGAGACATACTAGATATGCCAGATGTTTTGTTTGGAGGGAAAACAATCATTTTAGGCGGAGATTTCCACACAACGCTTCCAGTCAAAAAAGGCGCACCAAAAATGGAAGTTATCGCATCATCCATTGCAGAATCCCACCTATGGCCACACTTCTGGATGATGACACTTAAAGAAAACATGAGATTATTCCGGTCAGATCTTAATGTAGAAGAGCGAAGTTCGGCGCGTACCTTTGCAGCATGGCTTCTAGATGTTGGCGATGGTAATGTTGGTTAGCCTGATGAGGAAGACAGCACAGATTCAGCTTGGGTTGAAATACCTTCTAGGTATTGCATAGAGGATGATGAAGAAGGTCTGCCAAACCTGATAGATTTCATCTATGAGCAACCAACACTTCATACACCTTCTGCAGTAACTCTACAACAAAAAGCAATCGTTTGTCCAAAAGATGAAACAGCCGATATCATTAACTCAAAAGTTTTGTCAATGGTTGAAGGTCAAGTTAAGACTTATGCAAGCTATGATATAGCCATACCAATTGAGAACAACGGAGCAGAAACTGAAATGTTATATCCTCCTGAATATATTAACACATTTAAGCTGCCAGGCTTCCCGCCACATGAGCTAGAGCTTAAAGTTGGATCACCGGTGATGCTTTTGAGAAATGTTAACTTGGCGGGCGGTTTATGCAACGGGACACGTATGATAGTAACACATCTAATGTCAAGGCTTATTGAAGTGCAGATCATCACGGGAACAAGAGTTGGTGAAAAAGTTTTCATACACAGGATATGCTTAGTTCATAAAGATCCAAATCTTCCTTTTGTTTTCAGACGAACTCAATTCCCTATTAAACTCTGTTATGCTATGACAATTAACAAAAGTTAGGGTCAATCTCTAAACAAAATCGGTGTGTACCTTCCTGAATCTGTCTTCGGTCATGAGCAGTTATATGTGGCTCTGTCTAGAGCTACGTCTCCTAATGGGTTAAAAATTCTTATCAAAAAACAAGAAAATAAACCAGCAAATGTCACAAAAAACATTGTTTACAAAGATTTCTTAAAAAAAATTAAAAGTGCAGCCTGCCTTTTGTCACCAGATATATAACTCTTGATATTGCCTTTCTTGATACAAAAAAACTGTCTCTTTTGTTATTGATTTACCTTTTTTCCCCTTTCAAGTCTTTTTTGCATTTTTGGGTATCTCTATTTATAAGTGAAAATGTTTTGCGTTTTAAGTTTGCATCTTTTTTTTTTTTGCATTCCACATCTGTTTAACATATATAATATCCTGCATATTCTTATGCTTTAAAATATATATATATATATATATATATATATATATATATATATATATATATATATATATATATATATATATATATATATATATATATATATATATATATATATATATATATATATATATCTGTGTTACCTTTTTGTCATGAATATTGTATATGATACCATCATAACTGCATGTCACTACCTTTTCCTTTAATATAAGTGTTGTATCGTTGATTCATCACAGGTATATTCGCTAACCACTAATTTTCTTTGCTATCTGTCATTATCGTCCTCTTGCTATACTTATTCTCTGTACAATTATAAATTTTTATGATTTCCTTAAAGCTAACTTCATTTTCATATGATATCAGCACAATGGAGAAAGATGCACTTGCTGTTGTACCACATCCTCATGAAGGCGAAATTATTCAGACCACCACTACACCACAGGTCACAATGATCCGTGAGTTAAGGCCAACATCTCATGGCAAAATACTCGAAGCTAGAGTATATAGAAAATGGACTGCAGTCACTTATGGCAAAAAAACAGAAACTGGAATCTCCGGCAAAAAAAGAGACTGCCTTTTGCTGTATCTTGATAGATAAAGAGGTGTGTATAGTTTCAGCTAACATATACAAAATATATTGTATCTCAAATTTTCCTAACAATGCTATACAGGGAAACATGAATGTCAGGGAAATTGATTATTTCAGCCCGAAAATAAAGCTTGGATCAGTGTACAGAATTTCAGATTTCTTATGTGAGCCAACCAACGGTTACCAACAAACCATCAACAACAAAACAAGCCTCAGATTTGGAAGAGCAACAAAATTTGAGGCTATTGACAACGAAAGCATTCCACACCACTACTTTGACTTTGTTTCATATAACCACCTTCAGTATAAAGTTCCTAAAGAAGATGCAATGGGCAGAATGCAATACCCAATTCTCACAGGTGACCTTTTTCTTATCAGATTTTAGAGATCCAACAAATTCTAACAATTGTCCTATTTAACTGCTTACAGATTATATGGGGTGTCTGCGCACCACATGAGAACTGAAGCATAAACCGAACGACAATCAAGACGTAACTATCTATCGAAAAATCGACATCGAGAATTTAAGGTACATCACCTTATATTTAAAACATTTCTTGGTAAAAGGTAGCCTATCAGCATTTTTCGTTCATCTAATGCGTCATTATCTTGCCAGTGGTAATGTTGTCGAGTTTACAATGTGGGACAAGATGGCTGAAAATTTTGAAGATGCTGAACTTGAAACACTCGAGCAGCCAGTTATATTTGCTGTCAGCTCCTGCCGAGTGACAAAATTCAGAGGTATTCTATTACTCATTATAAAAGCTTTCACGGCAGATTCTTACCACGTTCTCAAACACTATCATTGCAGACTACCAGTTGACTTCCACTTCTGCAACACAGTATTACTTAAACCCGCGAATACCAGAGGCTGAGGAAACAAGGGCAAGGTAAAGTCATTAAACTCAAAACCTGATTGTCATATCACCTTCACATAAAGATTGGATGCGAAATATCGACCATAATCTTTTAATACCAAACAGGTTCAGAGAGAAGTACCAGAAAAATCCACCGCTTCGGATTTGTAAAATCCCATATGAAGATATCGAAAAAGAAAAATTCTGTAACAGGTTTCTGTTAAAGACACTTTGAAAACAAGATCCAGGGAGCTACGTAGTAAGTTTCCTAACTAGCGATGACCTACTTAACCATACGTTTTTCCGTATAAAAGTATCACACTTAATGTTTTGCAAAAAAAAATTATAGGCGGTCATATTCACAACTGAAGCAACAATAACTAGCATCAACATAAAAAGAGGTTGGTATTATATGTCTTGCAATCAATGTGCTTCCAAGGTAAATGAAGAAGACGGAGCATATCGTTGTCTAGATCATGGGATGCAACCGAAACCATCTTATAGGTACATACTTTTTAACCAAAGTTTTACGCAATATAAAAAATAAAACGTTAAATCAAGGTAAGGCCCTGATCATTTCGCTATATCAAACATGCAGGTATAATTTCAAAGCTTACATTGCAGACCCATCTGCAACGGTTCTAGTTACTTTCTTCAGCCCTGCGGCAGATTATATCGTAGGCTATTCATGCTCATACTTGCTGGCAAAACATAACACGCAGGACTTGCAAGAAATACCTGAAGAGATTTTTGCAATTGAAGGTGAGCAGAACATTTTCCATATCCATTACAACATAACAGCTCAAACAACAGATTTCGTTCTGGATCAAGTTTTTAACAAAAAGGCCAGAAAAGACGAAACAACCAAACTAATAGAAGAAATGTCAGGTAGCATCATTTAACCCAACCATTTTTCTCATTTAAAGATATCATTTGCACTAGCCAATTTTCAATATTTGTTTGTAAATATCTAGCTACACCGCCAACACCTATGGCAATAACAAGTAAAGAAGATGTGGCTGAAAAAAAGATATAGACGTTGGATCAAGCAAAGCAAAGAGAGCGTTGTTTCAAGATAAGCCAACAGATGCGAAAACTCAAACAGGTGACCCTTACAAATTTAATAAACCATTTGATTCTACAAAATTTACATGCACAATATCTATTATTTAAAACTATCAATTGCTATCTAGGCATACTCCCACTATCTCTGCCAATACTGGATCAACAAGATGCAAGCGAAAAAAAGAATAAAGAGAGTGCTTCAAAAATCCCAAAAAGGCTGCTATCTGAAGATGACCAAGCAGATGCAGAGAAGGAAATAGGTACACAGTATAAATTTAAAACGCCATTTTATTAAATCGAATATCTTACAATAGTCTGCCATGACCTTAGTGCACATACTACTACAACACTCATAATAAACTTACACACATGCATAATTGCATACATAAATACCAACATAGATAAAACTTAGTAGACACATACTTTAAAATCCATCAACCCTTTAAGTTTCTGAATAAAGATATCATTGTTACGAGCATTCAGCTCCAGCACAGCCGCCATTATGCGCATTTGCATAATCTTTTGGTCATCCTTCGTTTGAACCTCTCTTAAATACTCAGCTATTTTCTGAGCATATGTGTTCCCGACCGTTTCTAACTCTAGGATAAAGCTGCCCCTTTCATGACTGATACCAAGCAATCTTCCAGCAAGCGCACTCATCTCCTGTGCCATCTGAATATCTTGACCAGAAGATTGGCGGCAATACAGGACTAGTAGCTCGAACCAATTGCTAGAATTAGACTCGGCTCTAAGCCGGTCACAGATAGGGTGTCTTGACATTCTCTTTTCTTACTTCTTTATCAAAACTTAAAAGATTAAGTAATTGAAATGAAGGGTTGTCTAGAATGTCATAAATAGATACATAAAAGATAAAAACAAACCACCACATGCACACATAGTAATTTAATATTCGATAAACCAAAGAACCATTTGCATACAAACAAACGACATGAATTCACTACTATTTGCTAGATTTTTTGAAATTACAATCTACATCTGAAAATGACATCATTCATATGCCATACAATCTTTATTATTCATTTTATTCATCACAGTATTTACACATCCATATCACATAAACATAGGTTGCATATCAACGCTTAGAAATCGATAAGTCCCTTAAGCTTCATGACAAATACATCCTTATCAGGAGCACTTAAATCCAGTTCGGTTGTCATTGTTACCATATGCTCAACCTTTTGATCATCTTTTATTTGAAGCGCTTTTAAATGTTCCACCATTTTCTCTGCAAATAAATTGTCCACCGTCTCCAGCTCTTCAATCAAACAACCTCTCTCAGTAATTATAGCAACCAATCTTACACACAGTGAGTTTATTTGTCGGGCCATTTGAATTTCTTCCATTGACGCTTGATGACAATAAAAGGCTAACATCTCTGACCAATTACTAGAATTGGAATCATTCCTGAGCTTCGCACATTTAGGCCGCCTTGGCATTCTCTTTTCTTACTGATTTTGCACACCTCAATTGTTGCTCTTAAAAACATTAAGCTCCAAATGGCATCTTCTAAATAGTCAGAGTAAAGCTGAGCCTTCATTTTCTCATATGTATGCTATCAGTATAAAAAAACAAAAGACCTGCACATGGTGTTATTATGGCCTGCATTCAAATTATACACCCTGCTCCACTGTTGGTCACCAGCAGCCAAAAAAAAAAAGACAAATACTTAACTATTTGTCCAGTGACTTTAGATTACATCCACACATTTTCACTCGGTTTGCTTTTCCTGCTTACACACCCTCACAAGAATTACTATTTCTGAAGATGCTCTGATCTTCATTCATTCATCCATAGAAAATAACAAAAAACAATGTTGCTTTGTATATTATTTTTTTGCTTTTCCCACTTGCAAGCACTATGTGCCTGACCATCACACGGAAACACTATTTTTTAAAACTTAGTTTTCACGTGTTATAGTCAGTGTTGCAAAACAAGGCCTACAAGGCCGATTAATCGCCGATTAGGTGCTACAAGGTCACCAACCTGGCCGATTTGTGTAAATCGGTCAAACAACTCGGTCAACCGTGGTCAACGACGGTCAACGGTGGTCAAGCTTGTCCGAAACCTTCAAACCTTGCTAGAAATTCCCAAAACTCACCGTAAAATGGTTTAATAAGTTATATTTGTTGTTTATATGTATTTTGAGATGTTTTTTTAAAGAAAAATCTTGTCAGTAATACCTAAAATTTGCCGGAAATACAAAAAACTTGTCGAAAATGCCAAACCGATTAATCACCAATTAATCCCGCCTAGACCGATTACAAGCTACAGGGGGGTCGACCGCCCGGCTACCGATTCACGATTTTTGCAACCTTGGTTATAGTAACGTTTTATTTAGGTTGCTCAATCTTTTCACACATAAAGTAAATAACAAAAGTCACAGTCAAAACGAAAAAAATAATAGTCAACAAAAACTGCATTCTTCAATTATCGAAAACTATTTGCCACCTTTTTTTTATTATGTTTATGCAGCACCGCTAAAAGGTTCAACTGCAATTAGAGGAAGACCAAAATCTGCAAAAAAGAACAAAGAAGACTAGGCATTAACTCACGAGTGTAAATATTAAGACGGCTTCTTGCCATTAAAATATGCCATGTTTTGCATCATATTTGTGCTTTCCCAGCACAAATATGTGCCGAAACATATGCATGTACCACTCTGCTAATCTTTTGTGTACGCTTAAACTATACCTGCAATACTTCTGGCTTGCAGTAACTCGACTAATCTTTTGTGTGGCACTTAAACTATACCTGCAATGCATATAATTTGCAGGCTGAATCTTTTGTATAACAAATGCACTTCACTGCAGAAGTATGCTATATGCAACAGCTCTGTACCTATTTCTTTTTGTATAACATTACTGTAGCTTATATATGCACTCTATTCCACTCTTTACATTTTTCTTTCACCCTTTCTACTTTCCAACACTTGCTAAAAACTTCTTTAACAAAACATCCCGCAGCAACGCGCGGGTTATACACCTAGTCCTTAAACATATTCCAGGAATATAGGCCAATTTTAAAGGGGAAAAAAAGTACTTAAGAGCATAGGGTATTTTAACTAAAATTCGTGGTTAAGTCAAAGTTAAAGCAAAGTTAACATACCGCCCCTTTTGGTGAAAGGCTCGTTAACGAGCTTGGTGAAGGGATTAACCTTGCGTTAAAGCCTTTAAATTTTCACTACACCCCCTCAAATTTTCACTTCTTCCCCCTAAATGAAGTGGTGTTTTTATAAATTGTTATTTGTCTAAAGTTTGGTTATGATAACGCGGGTTTTTGGTTAAATTTTAGAGGCTGATGTGACGCTGACGTGACAGTGGGTTAAAGTTTAACCCCAAGTTACCATACCCTATGCTTTAAGAATGTATTATTTTATTGCCCTTTTTCTTAATTAATCTATAAAAGATTTTATGTTAAACATGATAGTAAAAAAGTTATTCTAACTTTATCTCAAATAATGATTCATATATGTTTATTAGAATCTTCTAATTTCAATTCAAAACAAGAAGATTTGCGAATTAGTTGAATAAGAGTGAACGGAATAGCAAGCAAGCGAGGTCACGGGACGAGGTGGCACCGGCAGATGACAACCTCAGCGGAAGATCACCCCTTCCCTTTAATACCGAAATTATTTTCCTTTTTCAGGAATGTTGTTGCCATTGATGGCAAAGAAAGAGAAAATGAAAGATTTGTGTATGTTGTGTGCGTTTTTACTAATAAGAAAAGAGTAACTTTATTTGATAAGAGAGATCGTGATGCAAGAATTTGAGTATATTATGAAAGTAAATAGAGCTTAAAGAATTTGGATAAATGATGCTCATATGAATGAAATAGTTGAGACGGTGATAAGCACATTTAATACTTTTCACTGTTAAGCAAAAAAATAAATTTCCTTAAATTTAGAGTTAATTGCATTTTTGGTTTCTGTGGTTTGATCAAATTATAGGTTTGGTTCTTAAAACTTTGAAAGTGTAGCGATAGTCTCATTTTAAAGTTTGGATTACATTTTTGATCCCTGAATAAAGAAAAGGGTAATTTGGTCATTTAACACCGATAAGAACCAAAAATGCAACCCAAACTTCAAAATAAAGACTATCACTGTAATTTCAAAGTTTTAGAAACCAAATCTGCAATTTATGGAAACATTTTCGGAGATAATTTATGCAACTAGTTCCACCAGATAAGACAAATTCAACCTTTTTCCCGAAATTGGTCACAAGAATGAGGATTATTAAACTCCAATATGAAGAATATAGGTAAATTGCATGTGCAAGCAACTCTGGCCGTATTGGCTTATCGGTATTGAATAATTCAGAAAACAATAGGATTGAGACGGCCAACTTTCTTTTTTTACTATCCTAATTAATTTGGTACTAAGACTATGTAGGAACATTGGTTTTAAAAAGAAAGCCGGTATGATTCTCCTACCGACCAAAAGAAAATAATCTAATATAGTGACAATCGAGTTATGATGCATGAACCATTAAAATTTTAGAAAACAGAAGTGAGCAATGTAGATGTCAAACTCGACAGAGTTAGACTTTAAAGGGTGTGCGAACAACCCAAAGAAGGTCTTGATGGAACCGAACTCTAAGGTTGGTGTCAGTGAGGGGCGGTAAGGCCTGACAAGCATCACCCTCACCCGGCAAGGCTGGTGGGGTGAAGGGGGAGCTCACGATGTGAACACACAAACCAAGAGGATAAATGGCAAGGTTATAAAAGGCGTAAGGCGTGGCGTGGCGGCATGGCCGCGCCTCAAGCCTTACACGCCTTGGCGGAGCCTTTGCGTTTCATAATGCGTCACTAAAGCGGCAAAAAAATATTTATAGATATATGTATTTATAATTTTAGATCATATTACTCGTATTATATTAGACATTTAGACTACTACTTACTATATAATTACCAGACTCATATATCAAATAGCCCAAATTCCAAATAATAGTTCAAAACATTTCAAAAAAAAATAATAATGATTAAAAAAATAAATAAAAAATAAACTGGTTCCAAAAATGGCGCCATGTCTTACCAAAAGGCGCACCTTTTCACGCCTTATTTCACACCTTTTTAAGCCACGCCTAGATCAGCCGCCAAGGTCCATTTCGTGGCGGCGAGGCCACGCCTCGCACCTTGGCGACGCCTTTACGGCGTCTTGGCGCGCCTTTTAGAACACTGATAAATGGTGAATGCTTAACCATATAAGAATATGTGAAATGTGGCCCCCAAATCAACTATTCATTGCGTATTAAACAAAAGAAAAAAAATCTACTACCCTATTTTTACATATAAATACCTCTAACTTTTACATTTTTAAACACAACTTCTCATTTTATATATTATCATACTCTCAATACAATTTTACTTCTCAATTTACTACCAAAATGTCTCAATAAAATACTCTCCAAAACATAAAACGTCAACAACGAAACGCTACCCGACACCCGAAGGAACATTCACTCTCAAAAATACCTCACCGTCAAATCAACTTACGACCACAATCATTTTTTATAACAAACCTTACCAAAACCAACCACACCGAAACCCATACCCATAATAAAACGCTTTTAGCCGGTTCTTCCAACAAAACGTTTTTACCCAATTCACAAAACAAAACGAGCTCCCATTCGAAAACTCCAACTACGGGTCACAAAACTATATGGGCGGTTCGTCATAAAACCAAATATAAACCAACATATGTCTCGCATTCCTCAATTTAATCTCAACTAAATGACTCACCTCAATTTTCTGATAACATGGCTCTCGTAAGTGAGGACTCTCTCGTCGAAGAAGCCCCCTATTTCTTACGGAAAGGGTGATAAGAAGACGCCAAAAAAGCCGGTTTGAAATGACGATGAATTAAGGTCTACTCCATAAACACCATAAGAAGAAACTGCATTGTGCAAAGCTTGGGCTCGTATATCCGAATATATCATTGTTGGTAATGCGAGAAAGGATGCTAGATTTCGGAATGCGGTTTTATACCGCATGCATATAGATAGTCCTATAAAACAACATCGTACCTACAATATGATAAACAGGAAATGGAAGACGGTGCGTCCAAAAGTTGCTCAATTTTGTGGTGTGTACGATAACGTCTTTCGGATGATGGCGAGTGAAGCCGGAGACGGTAATTACATCCAAGAAGCACTTGTGGAACATCATGTTGAATATGGAACCGAGTTTACACTTTTGCATTGCTGCGAGGTGTTGAAGGAATGTGCGAAATGGAGAGACGTGGTAGTTCCGGACTTTGAAGAAATTCAACACGAAAAGAGCAAGAAATACAAGTCTTCGGGCTCTAGTTCAGAATTCAACACGTCGTAGTCTGTGCAGGATGGTTTTAATTTGAATACGCAAGCTGGAGACGACGAAGATGAAGAAGTGTAGGAAGTTCGACGTCCAACGGGCAGGGACAAAGCAAAAGCGTTGAAGAAGAAAGGGTCGGCGTCATCGACAAATTTAGGATTTTTGAATGGGGAAGCATTGGATAGGTTGATGGTTAACGAATAGACGAGTGCCAATGAGCCGTACCAAACCAAAAAGACAGACGCCTTTGAAGCGCTTTTAACATCAAAAGAAAGGAGCTGTAATTAAAGCAACCAGAGTTGAGAATTCGAGAAATGGACCAACGTCATAAAGACGAAGTGTTCTATTTCGAGCCTACTGATCAATTGACTCCAGATGAATGCGAACACGTTGAGTTGTAAAGGCGGGTTATAAAGGTGAGGTGGATACATTTTAGTTTACTTTTTAATAAATAAAAATGGATTGAAAGGTGAAGTGATGTGAGTTATTGGAACTTGGGAGTGAAAAGTGAGAGGATGTGACAGGAGAGAAAAAACAGATGTGGTGTTGAGATGGAAATTGAATTGATGTGATTGCTGAAAGTAGTCTTAGACAAGCAACGTGTCTTCCTTTGCCCAAAAGCTGGTCCCGTAATCTCTAAAGGGATGGGTTAAAATGACGGGGGCTATTTGGTTAGATTAACCATCTCTACTAAATGTAGGGAGTACTTAATATATATTTTTTTTTTTTTACTTTTCCCGTATTTTGTCGGTTTTTTTTTTTTTTTTTTTTTTTTTTTTTTTGTTTAAATTAAATGTATTGTATATGTATAATATTTTGTAAATGTATTATATATGTATAATAGTTTGTATATTTGTGTTTAATAATGTTTTGTATATGTATAATGTTTTGTATACTTATTTTGTTTGTATAATAGCACGTTAAATATTACCACGTTAAATAACTGCAACAACAACTGTTATTATTAAATTAAACGACAACGTTATACATATTATTTAAAAACAACAACATCTACGATATATGATGATTATTCATTTCATTTAAAAGATCATGGAGCCAGGCACTTGACTGACAAGCGTGATCCTCAGGATTCCTTGCCATTTCTAACTCTATCTCAAGCGCCTTTATTCTTGCCTTCAACAACTTGTTCTCATTATCTTTAGCAACGCAGTTTGAGCACTGCGTTGAAGAAGAAGCTTGATTAAAATACTCTTCTTCAAATTCTTCTTTCTACTTGAAGTATCGACACCCATAGTCTTTTGTACCTGACTGTTACATGTTAAGAAAATAATAAGAAATGTATTTTTAACAGACAAATTACTTACATAACTAAGCAAACATATGATTATTTACCACTGAAAGAGGACATGCATAAAACGGTCGCCCACGACTACCATCTTGCCAGAATTTCCGCTCTATAATAAATCCTCTATCACATCGACACCAAAAAGGATTTCTTCGGCCCACCTGACAAAATAATTTGCATAATCAATCAATAATGTTATTTACCAATTTAAATAAATATTTAATCATTTACTATATAATACAAACAGTTATTGAAAGTCTCTTTTATCGCATCTTCTTGCGTAATGAGAATCTTATCGATCGACCTCAACAACCTGTCTAAATTGGACTGCGTGCCATCCAAATATAATTTCAACAACGCGTGGTGAGCCTCAACTCTGCACGTTGTTGTCTGGCCGTAGGATTTATATTGGTCGGTAATATAGGAGACAAATATGGATGCGTAATCTTGCAACCAGTTATTCAGATACAAAGCGACATCTGAAAAAAACAATGAATTAACAAAAGGTATTCGGGTGCATATTTATTAAATAATTAAAAACAATTAATTAATAATTAAGTACCCGGATGGTTGACCAATAACTGTTGTAAGCGTTGATAACGTCGCTCGAACGATTCGAATGTCGGAGCTTTAACCATCCAATCCCATCGGTTTTTAACGGACTCATACTCAATTACCCCATCTGTGAATTTATTTCTGCAAAACTTAAGTATATTTTGCTGTATATGCCATCGACAGAGTAATTTGTGAGCGTCAGGAAATTCTGCTCTTACTGACCCAACCAACGCTAAATCTCTGTCAGTGACGATAACACGTGGGTAATATCTTTCGTCTATCACTTGCTTCACACGTTGCAATAGCCATCTAAAATTATGCCATTGTTCACTGGATAAAAAGCTATACGCCATTGAAAATGTTTTATTTGTTGAAGTTACTCCAACAATTTCCAACAACGGCAATTTAAACATCGTGGTATTGTACGTGGAGTCCATCAGCATGACTTCAGAGAATGTACACCATAGAGCATACGATGTGGGGTGCACGAAAAATAGCTCCTCAAGCTCGTTGGTATGCTCATTTACCCTCGGGTACCACGTATACCCTGAATCCCGCAAATGCGAGTAAAGGACTTGAATTGGAGTTCTATCACCTACTCTGGCTCTCCGGAACTTATCTTGTGCGTTATATATAGTTCTAACGCTAGACACGTTATCCGGATTACGACCCTTTATTGTCGAAAGTATATTAAGTGGTCGTACGTTATAATATGTCAATTCTTTGACCAAACCCAACTCATCATCCTTTAATCGCATTGCATATGCCACACCATGCAACGACTCTAGCATATCATGATTATGCGTATCATCCGTCACCCTCAAAACAAAGTAATTTTTTGTTCGATGATATTTCGCAACTAATCTGAATGGACAATTGGTTTTACATGTTTTGGTTTTCCGTCTGCCACTACCTTGAGGTTCATACGTCCCACCCTTTGTACACCTGTAATTGATTTCGTTCATATGACCATTTTATGATTTGGTTCTATTTTTAACAATTACAAAACTGAGCCCACGAGCTATATTTTGCACCCACTCAGTTACTTGCTCGTGAGAACCGAAAACCTGAAAATACATAACATTTTTTATAACATACTTTTTTTACCTAATACTTTTATAACTATTTGTTTTACAACTTTTATTACAACCTTTTTTTTTACAACTTTTACATTTTTACATTTTAAATTTTTATTTTTACAACTTTTACATTTTATAACTTTTATTTAACCTTTTTTAATACAAATATAACTTATACCATTTTTTTTACAACTTTTACATTACACAACTTTTACATTTTTACATTTTAAATTTTAATTTTTACAACTTTTACATTTTTATAACTTTTTATACAACTTTTAATTTTTACAACTTTTATATTATGCAAATTTATACAACATTTATTTTATACAACTTTTACAAGAAATTAAAAAAAAAAGGAAAAAAAAAGGAAAAAACGCGTACGCGTTTGATACTCTCTCTCTTTCTCTTTATCACACACCACACACACACGCGCGTTTAATACTCTCTCTATCTCACTCTGCTCTCTTTTTTCTCTTTCTATTTTAGATCTAAAAACTATTTTAGATCTAATTCTGGGTTTGTGAGAGGTGATTTGGTATATGATGGATTTTATGGTGATGTGGTATGTGATGTGGTACGTGATTATCTGATTCTGGGTTTGAAAAATTAGGGTTTCATAAAAAAATTGGGGGTTCTGTGGTGATGATTTTTTGATATAAACACCAACAAAGGTTAGTGCATGATTTTTTAGATCTAATTTTTTGATATAAAAATTGGGGGTTTGAAAAATTAGGGTTTGTAAAATAATTTTTTAGATCTAATTAGGTTTTGAAAAAAATTTGGTATTTTTTAAAATTAACTAGTAATCTTTCAATTAACCAACGTTAATTGAAAGATCTACTGATTAATTTAAAAAACCCCCAATTTTTACGAAACCCTAATTAGTTCTAAAAAATTGTTGGTTTGGTATTTATTGGGTGTTTTTAACAACGATTAAAAAATATATATCTAATTAGGGTTTCGTAAAAAATTGGTGGTTTTTTGATGATGGTTATATGTGGTGATGGTGTTTTGGGGTGTTCTTTTTTAGATCTAATTAGGGTTTCGTAAAACATTGAGGGATTTTTAAAATTAAATAAGTAATCTTTCAATTAACCTATGTTAATTGAAAGATCTACTGATTAATTTTAAAAACCCCAAATTTTTACGAAACCCTAATTAGATCTAAAAAATTGGTGGTTTGGTATTTATTGGGTGTTTTTAACAACGACTAAAAAATATATATTTAATTAGGGTTTCGTAAAAAAATTTGTGGTTTTTTGATGATGGTTATCTGTGGTGATGGTGTTTTGGGGTGTTCTTTTTTAGATCTAATTAGGGTTTCGTAAAACATTGGTGGTTTTTTAAAATTAAATAAGTAATCTTTCAATTAACCTATGTTAATTGAAAGATCTACTGATTAATTTTAAAAACCCTCAATTTTTACGAAACGCTAATTAGATCTAAAAAATTCAGGTTTGGTATTTTTGGGGGTTTTGTGGTGATGATGTTGATGGTTCTGTGGTGATGTGATATGTGATTATGTTGGTGGTTCTGTGGTGATGAATACCTGTGATTGTGGGTAGGTTAACACCTTGATCTGCCACCAATGAGTGGTATGAATACCTGCTCTGGCCTACCCCACAGTCCACAGGTATGTGAATGATGTGATTATGGGGCTCTACTATATTAACGGGGTCTAACCTCTTGCTGCAAACCCTTGTGCTCTGTCCCTATGGGATGGGTTATATTGACGGGGGCTATTTGGTTAGATTAACCATCTCTAATATGATTGATAGGCAGTTTGTGATGAAACTGCTTATCAAACTGCTTATAAGTAGTTTGATTTGAAACTTGGTTTAAGCAGTTTGCTTTTGAAACTTGATAAGCACTTTGATTTAAGCAGTTTATTTAAAAAAAAAAACTGAGATACGGTGATGATGATTTAAAAAAAAGGTTTTGATTTTGGTGTGGCATTACCAAATGGATAGGCAAATTTTATTTTTATTTATTATTATTATTATTATTATTTTGCAACCTTTGAAGTTGCAGCCAAATATGATAAAACTTGCTTAAACTTGCTTATGTTGCAACAATATATAATCTGAGCCTAATGTTACCTCTGTTGTGTTAAATGGTGAATTAGATATTTCGGCAGCCTAAGATCTTTGTTGTGTTTCACTTGCGGCTTTCACTTGCTGCTTGTGTTTCACTTGTGTGCAATCTACAAGGAAATGGTTAGTGAGGGTTAATCTAACCAAATACCCCCGTCATTATAACCCATCCATGATTACTATTTTATTATTTTTTTTATTTTTTATAATTCAAATATAAGTAGCCGTTTAGGGGCAAAGTGTAATTTTTTTAATCAACTAATCCTTAATGCTACATTGCCATGGCAACATAGCTCCTTAACTCGCTCTTTAACGCAGCATGGTGGTGTGGTAACTCGCCCTTAACGCAGCCTGCGTCACCCCATAACTCACCTCCATGAATACTATACTGCGTGCTCTTAGTTGCTTTACGTAATGTGGATAAATTGTCATGTAAATATAAGAAAAGAAAAATAACTATTACGCTTCTCATCAAACATCAACTGAGTTGATTAGTATGTCACTAAAATGTCTAGCAAGTATCCTAAAAAATGAAATTGTATGAAGTATTTGATTAGGGACTCGGTCTCATCCTCATTGCTTACACCAGTTCATTGTGTGTACCTGTATCTTAAAATTTTCATTGAAAGTTAATAAGTTATCAATTTTGTTGCACATATCACACAATAATAGAAGTTAACTGGCAAAGTTACAATAAACAAGCTATAGCTGGATAGAAACTCGTTCTTTTGGCAAATTTAGTGCCCACTTCCCCTTAGTATAAAATTTAAATGAAAAATAACCTAAGTGAAATACATGTCCCTGAACATTAAGATACATTTAGGGAGTCATCCTCAAGAAATCATTCAGAGTCTAGAAGAAATACTTATCACAAACTGACACAGAACTCGGAGAGTCAAGATAAGGATTAGGATGATGATGATGGAGTCAGTGTGTGATTACAGTATCACACTGACTCCTTGAAGATCTCCTCAATAAAGTGAAGACATTCTGAGACTTATGAATTTCAGTATAATGTTAAGTCTCTGATAAATAGGCGGTAAACATCTTGAGAAGAAAAGTTTGAAAGTGCTTATCAAAAGTCAAGAAGTGCTAT